>CAJPVJ010002163.1:0-13845 GCA_905397405.1 Oppiella nova
AAATTAAATTAAATTTATCGCAAATTTTGTTTATAAGTTAAATGACAACAACGAAAAAAGTAGAAAACAAAACAACATATGTTTTATGTATGAAATACACACTAATATTAATAGTAGAATAATAACTACAGAATATTCTATATTAAATAATATTATTGATTTTATTATGTGATGGAGTGGTAGATCAGCCATTCCAGCGATGATTATATGCCTGTGAACAAGACATCCCTTCCCATTATATTAAAGGCCACCCAATTGTGTGGTTTTGTCTCTCAATTATTTTCTATAGTACTGTATATACGTCTAGTACTAGTAAATATGAAAACAAATATAAAGACTAAACTGAATGTAAAGAATATCTGAGATATTGTTTTCAACAAAAGGGAAATATATTTTTACAAAAAACAATAAGCATTATAAATAAATATAAAGAATATTCTGCAAAATATATACTGTATTTAGTAAACACATTATTATTGATACGTTTGACAAGAATATGAGTTTGATATTCAAAGTATAAGTGTTTTGTAGGTTTTTGCAAAATATAACAGATTTTCGTATTCAATGACTAGATTTTCTTACAAAATATTGTGAATAAAATGGTAAATCTCATAGAAATTCATAGAAAATAAGTATAAAATTTGCAAAATCATATACACGGTAATTGTTAAAATTAGACTCAATTTCCCACTCTCTATATTACTATACTGACAATACATAACAATATAACTACTAAACGGACTTAAAATAAGTTATTTTTTTCACTCATAAGCTTTTTCTCTATTCAATTCTCACTTATATTTTCAAGTATTTGATCGAAAAAGCGCGAGAATTAGATCAGGAATTGAAAGGATGTCTGAGAGAGAGAGAGAGAGAGAGAGAGAGAGAGAGAGCAGTATATATAAGCTCCAACTCGTTTAGAATAACAACTCGAGGGCTCTATTGTGTGGTTAAGCCGTGGATCAAGTGGTTCATCAAAAAAGTAAGAGAGAGAGAGAGAGAGACCACAAAATGCACACAAATCCCATTTCCACGTATACTGTAGGGACGACTCACACTATGCATTACAATGATTTTCATTTAAAAATCCAATGGTTTGCTAGTAATGTATGGTGTATTCACCGGATTGAATAAATGCGTGCATAATAATTACACAAACCCTCCGATGCTGTTTGGGGTATATGTTGAATGGGTTAGACCTAACTCTCGGTAAACTACTGTGGGTTTTGATAATATAGATAAACACTGTATTATGAGAGAGACTGTGAATATTATATCACAATTGGATTTTCAATTTGTTTTAACACACATTTGGTTATGTATTATAACGGCTATCGTGTAAAATTTATTATTCGCATACTGTTCCTTAAGGGTATAGCTCTCTCTCTCTCTCTCTCTCTCTCTCTCTCTCATCAATTCTGTAACTTGAAATTAAATTAAATTTATATTATAATTGAAAATTTATTTGCATTCAACTAATATTTTAGTGCATTATATTTTAATATATTAATATAAACGATAACATGTTATTTAGACTCCAGGAATACCAGTGCTTAATACTATGCTTATACCCCACACATAAGAATAATACGGAAAATTTTATTTAAAAATATTTGGTAAAGAATTTGTCTCCACATAATACACTGTAGTGCATGTGTGGGGTCGACCTAACCTCCCAAATACCAGTGGCTTTCGTGAGACGAGAGACACATTTCGGTGTGTATTAAGCCATTTGGTGTGCAAAACAAAAAAGTCGTCGCATTTATGTCAATCGCTTTTTTACATGTCGTTAAGACTCGAGTGAATATGTTTTCTATCAGTTTTTTTTCTAAACAAGTTTGTTTTTATGTAATAAGGTTTTTCAAAATAGTTTTTCATTACAAATCACGCGCTAATCCATTGGAAATGTGCTTATGATTAGTGGTGGAGAGAGAGATAGAAAGAAAGAGAGAGAGAGAGAGAGAGAGAGAGAGAGACTTATTTTACAAATTATTTTATGCGAAAATTCATTTATAATTATTTTTGGAAATATATTTGTTTTAGTAATTTTTATCATGGTTAGCTTAGCTATAGACAAGGATTATTGCAAAGATATTGAAAATAGCATAAAATATTATATATTATAAATTAATTGTATTTATAAATTTATAAATAGTAGTACTGTATTTTAAAATTTAGCTACCCTTCCATTCAAGCAATCTTATTTTCATATTATCAAGTTATAGTAAAAATGTATCAAAAAATTTAATTGATTTTTTGTATAAATTTCAAGTACTTTCACAAACAGAAAAGATTTTCCCGAATTTTGGGGAAAGACTACACAAACATTGGGTGCGAATCGAGTGGAGTAGCGGTTTGTGTGCGTCGGGTGTGAAAAGTGGTATCAAATCGTATGGAAAATTCATTTAATACTATTATAAAGTGAGAAAAATCGTGAGTGAGTGAGAAGAGAGAGAGAGAGAGAGAGAGAGAGAGAGACGTGAAGTGGTCGTCAAGAGGTGGGCGCACTTCACGCATATATGCCACACATATTGGTATCCATGATATTGAAAGTGGAAAGGTAGGGGTCATATGGCTTTTTATTAACATTATGACTGCCTGTGTGTGTCCTATCAATACACGACACCACCACTTATGGCCACTAAATTGGTTCCATTTCTATAGCACTAGTAGTCATCAAAAAATGTGTGTGTTTTTGTATGTGCTATCGATATCCACCCTCTTATTGTTGACAATATAATGGACAGGATTGGTAGGACTGGTAGGACTCACCACTTCAGCCGGACGGAAATGCTTTTGATTGACTCTCACGCGAACAACACCCGACTCCAACTCCTTTCCCACTTCGTTAACACCGCTTCCTTCCCATCTGTCGGACAATACGAGTAATAATCAGTAAAATCTCTAATATATAGTGAGAATTGATTTTAAGAAAAGTTTTTTTAAAATTAGTATTAATTGGTCAGACATTATGAATACTATTAACTAGACTTTTAAAGCCCTATTATTATTTTCAGAGTATGTGTGGTTTGGGGGAGTCTAGTATGCAACTATTAAACGGGTATTCATTAAACGGTATATTATATAAAATTCATTATTAGAAACTCGATGTTAGCCTAGCTAATTGTTCATATGGGGAGGGGAGGGTAATACACGTACACAATGGTGCGTCCAATGCGTTTGAAGGCTAACTCGACAAACTCGCGGACTGAATGCGCTTCGCCCGTCGATATGACATAATCCTGGGGCACATCCTGTTGCAGCATCAGCCACATGGCCTCCACGTAGTCCCTGGCGTGACCCCAGTCGCGTCGGGCGTCCAGGTTACCAAGCTCAAAGTGGTCCATCTCGTTCAGCGAGATCTTGGCCACCGATCGGGTGATCTTACGCGTGACAAACGTCTCGCCCCTACGGGGGCTCTCGTGGTTGAATAGTATGCCGTTCACCGCGAATATGTTGTACGCCTCGCGATAGTTGACGACAATCCAATAGCCGTACAGTTTGGCTACACCTATAAAACATAGGGATAAGGGTGTGGGGAACAGTAGTTTAGTGTCGGGTAATTATAATACATTTAAAACTATCAGTTCGTTTGGAAACATACTGTGACTTAATTGATAAGTATTTTAACAGAAAAATTAATTCTTTACAAAACATTTACAACCGCCTAATAGCTAGCGTGAGAGGGCGACAGGTGGGTCGGGCGCACACATACCGTACGGCGAACGCGGATAGAATGGTGTGGTCTCTGTCTGCGGTATTTGCTGCACTTTGCCGTACAGTTCCGAAGTGGACGCCTGATAGAAGCGGACAGTGGGCTCGAGTCCGGCCGTGCGTATGGCGTCCAGTATGCGCAGGGTGCCCAGGGCGTCCACGTTGGCCGTGTACTCGCTCAGGTCGAACGACACCTTGACGTGGGACTGGGCGGCCAGGTTGTAGATCTCTGTGGGCCGGATGTCGTGTATGATCTTCACTAAACACGAGCTGTCCGTCATATCGCCGTAATGTAAGCGCATGGCTATTATGTGGGGTGTGATTGGGGGGTTAGTTGGCAATTATGGCCACGTATTTGCATATCTGAGCCAATGTATCGGATAATGGATTTGAGTTTTTTTTGTAATGATTGTAAAGTTAGCAAATTAATAGATAGTCTGATAATTTGCAGTCATGGTGCTAATTAACTTTATTACACAAGTACTAAATTAGCGACAATAATAAAATGGCAAATACCTCTTAAATATCAATGAATAAATTAATTTCAATAATTTACGGTATGGTATGTTAATTGAAAAATATTGTAAAATATAATTTTACTAAATGTTCATATGTTTCCATTATCAATATATATTTTCTCAGATACTGTATGTTTTAATGATAGCGTGTTGGCCGCCACTCACAGCCCCCTTGATGGGTGTAGGGGTCGTCGTACAGGTGCTGTATGCGTCCCGTATTGAAACTACTGGACCGCCGTATGATTCCGTGCACATCATAGCCCTTTTCCAATAGGAATTCCGCTAAATACGAGCCGTCCTTATATAAAAAATTATGTTTTAATTATTATTTAAATTTTAAAATTATTTTATGAAATAGATTTGAATTGATTGAAATCAATAATAATGTGTTTATAAATGCTATTATTTTGAGAAATTCATGAATTCAAATATGCTTTTATGTATTAAGTTAAAGTCAAGAATATTCATAAAAATTATTTGACTTTCTTATCAATTTCAGTTCAAATTTACGATTAAGTTATTCATAAGATAATTGTGTTTATGTTTTTAGTTTGAGATAAGATATTAAATTACATAATATTTATGATATTAATTGTAAGTTACGAGTTAACTAAATATTGCACACAACAAATGATAAATTGGATTATAAATAAGACAGGTAATTTTTTCAAAGATCTGTCTACAATTAAAACCCGGATTATTTATGTTAGTTTATTTATATAATATATTCTGAAAATATTCCTAATAATACAATAGTATAAATAAACATTTTATTTTTTATCATTTAATATATTGTTTACAAATAGTATTTACAAATAATTTAAAGCAATAATTCATTGCTTAAAATGCATTTCACAAATAGGATATGACTTTATATGGAAATCTATATCTAATAATGATTTGTATATTTTGTTTATGAATAACCAAAAAAGAGTAATTTAAGATAATATAGATTGCATTTTCAGTCAGTAATTGTATACAAAATATTGTTTTTAAATAATAATTTCATAAATATTTGAAAAATATAAATTATAAATGAGTGCTGATTAGTTTTAAAACATTTTTTTTTAAATTTTCCACAGTCTAGCCATATCGATAGATAGTTATATGAAATTAAAGTAAAAGTCAATTTTTAATGTTGCATAAAACATTATAAACCATTTATGCTATTTATAGTTAAATCACGGTTTATTCAAGTGTTGTAAAGAGTTTTAAAAATATTTTACTAAAAATATAAAAAACATAAAAACTTTACTGTAAATTTAATATAAGAAAAGTATAACTTTTATTTAAAATATGATACAAACATTTTAATTTTTCAGTATTAATGTTTTAATACATGAGAATTATATGGAATATTAATTTCATTTTGAATATTCAGCAAATATTTTGTTAACTCATTGGTTGCTTATGCATTATGTACAGTATTGTATTGTATTTCAATTATTGTAATTTTAGACACATATTGTATTCAGACACAAAAAAATTCACTATTATTTGCATTTAATTTATTATTGATATGAGTATAACATTAGATATGAAAGAATAATCATAGATATGAGAGAATAGCATATATGCTATATATGCCATATATTATTGATATATTAGATTCAATTATTTAATTATTTTCCATAATTTTAGAGAGAGAGAGAGAGAGCTGTTTAGGGAGTGTTAGGCAATGAAAGGCCAGTTACCCCTCATTCAAACCATAAATTACCAAGTTAATAAAAACATTCTAGCTAACTTGTAAGTATTAAAACCAAAATAATTTAGCATGAATAAAATTAATGTTATAGAAATAAAATCATAAAAACATTTATAGCAATAGAATATTCACATACCTGTCCAGTAATACCGGTAATTAATGCTACTTTCCTACCGGTGCGATCGGTCAGCCCATTCCGAGCCATTACCTGTCCGTTCATTTCCATTATAATTACTTTTATAATTAGTAATACTTGTAGTCAGATGACTGTAATACAAATAAAATAGCATAAAATGTTTGATCAGTTATTGTGAGTGAAATAATAGTAACGAGAGTTTAATCACAGAATATATAGACATTCGTGTCATTTAATTGTCCATAGATTTCATAAAAATATTATTAGATTTTTTTCAAAACATATTATCAATGCTAATGAAAACAGATGTGAGATATTCTACACTAGAGATGCGCTAATGCGGGTCTATATGGGTATGAGTTAGGAATTTATATCAGCCTGATAGTTGTTCATAATAATTTAAGCTTGTTAAATTGTGGGGAAAACTTAATAAATACAAAATTACTTTCAGTTGAGGTTTTGCGTAAATCTACCTTGATATAATAGTTTTTTATAGCAAACATTAATTAGGGTTGTAAGAAAGTGTTATTCCCGACTCTATTGACTCACATCTAGTTTAATATTCTGTAAAACTTTACAATAGATGTCATGCTTTTTAAATATCATAGTGCCACGAACTGAAGTTTTTAAGCGATTTATAATTAAATATACAATTAAACTAGCTATTATAAACTATTACGAATTAGTAATCTTAATTAGTTTAGGAAAAATTGATCCAGTTTAGTTAGCAAACTGAAAATTTAGCGCAAAACCCACGCAACCAACACACGTTGTATACGAATAGCGCATAACAAACAGCAATGGATTTGTTTATCATATGTTTCACACAATTAACACATGAATCCATTCAACAGTAATTGCATTTAAACTACAATTAACTCAACGTTACGTGAATTACATATCCATAGACACCATGTCATACAATTAACACGACACGTGTGATCACCATTAAATAGCCTAGCTTATTTAAATCAATATATTTGAGTTTTTTTATATTTAATTTATTAATATATATTTAATTGTTTTTTACGTTTACTTAACACTGGGTTTTGAAATTAAATGTAATGTAAAACAAATGATAAGTTTTTCTGAATGAAGTTTTTAACGCAAAAAAGTTTTTATACTTTCATTTCCGGCAGACATTTGGTCGCAATCTATGTCCACATTATGTCCAATCGGGTGCTGAAGAAACTGTACGGAGATAGCGATGGGTTGATCGGGACGGCAGAGTCGGCCGCCGCCACAGCACCGGTAGCCCCGCCGCCATGGCGCGACTCCCGTTGGGCTCAAAGAACTTCTCGAAGCCCTTAGGAGGCGCCCCCTTAGCGCACAAATACACCCGAAACTCGTTCAACAAGTCGTTAAATTTGGGCAAAAAGTGTGTCGACTCTAAGAGCCGTAGGTTTCGCTTCACCTGAAAATGCAAACAAACAAATGGTATGAATTGGTGGCCAATCACTGCGAGGGATGGAGGGGGCGGGTAACCCCTGCCCGCACCCGAGAGAGGGGGTATACGTACGTAGTGTTGAGTGGCTGAGGGGTTAAGTAAGGCTTTCCGCACGAATTTGTCGCTCAAATGGTAGGCATTGATGCACCGGAAAGCCATCGGGAGAAACACCACGTGTTGTTGTGTATGTGCACTGATTTGGACGCTATATATACCTTATATGATATGATATATGAGGCAATGATTGACACGACTATATGCTAAACATGTTTAAAAAGACAATTAAAACGATGAATAACTAAAATACAAAACCATTTGTTTGTGTTTGTGATCGCAATTCAATGCATAGGTTTCGTCACATTCAATGTCAACAACATTGCGTTTAGTGCACATTCATCGCGAAAGCGCGCATTGCATCATAACAAGCAATGGTTTACTAACTGTGATCACTGCATAACTGTGGTCATAGTTATGGCGCAATGCGTGCGTTTACGTTGAAGCTATCACATAGAATAGGCAGTTATTGCTAGCCTTTCAAAAAATCACGTTAAAGTCACATTTGTGCCGCAAGTGACTAATGCACTGGGCTGAGGTGTTTACAGTTTTCAGCATGGTTAATAACGGGGGGTGATATAGGGGGGGTTAACATAAGTTGGAGAAAATCGATCGATCTGATATTTAAATAGATAAAATAAATTCTGATTGATGTCATGACATATTTATGACATCTAATAGTTAATTTATATTCGGACCTTTTTAACGGATAATTCGATATCATTAGCTGCTATACAATATTTTAATAAAAGCAGAAACTTACATTTTCTAACAAATTATTAAAAACTACAGCCCATACACACCCCCAACCACTTTATCGCAATTAAATTGACAACAGATTAGACAAACACTTGATTTTTATTCAATTGAAAGTTTTCAACACAAAAATCAAATGGTGTTCACAATTGAGAGTCAAAGAAAGACACATGAATTTCCATACATTATATTATAGCTTATAATTTAAAGTATAAGTTCATTATAATTGCATTTCGGATACAAATTATATTCACATTTAATTCAATAATTATATTTCGTATGAGAGTCACAGGAATATAGAGATCACAATCAATATTATTGAGTCAATTGTTTAATTCATTCATAACAACAAATTACACCAAAAAATATGTTCAAATCAATGGCTTGTAGTCTTGATATACGGGTATATATTATTGCTTTTACGGGGCGTTCGGTGGGCGCTGTTGGTGGTGGTGCTGGTGATGGTCGTCCTCGTTGTCCTCACTGGACACGTCGCCCTCATTGGGGACGTCAGCCATATGTATATTACTCAACAGATCCCTCATGGCGTCCAACAGCGACGTAACACTTCGTCTCAAGTCATTCGTATCGCCCGGTGCTCTCCTATTGCCGCCGCCCACAGCACCGGCAGCCGCGTCGTTGTCCAACTGGCGCTCCACTCGACCCATGGCTCGATTCCTAGCGCCGGCACCACCGCCGCCGCCGATACCCAACTCTTCGGCGTTGAAGTCCGGCAGCCATGACCTCAAGAACACACTCAACAACCCCTGATCGGAGGCCGCGGCGCCTGGCGTCTGGGTGTCGGTAGTCTTGGGACGGGTGTACGATATGATGGAGTCGACGGGCGGCAAGGGATCGAACCCTAGTATTGTGTCCTTCGCTAAGTCCTAACGAAACAAAACGGTATAAATAGGCCACAAAACCAATTATCCATTCAATTGATCCATACGTTTGGGAGGGCGAGCGTCGCCTCCTTAATGCCCGACAGCACCACATGCCTCAAGACATTCCTCGGGGTTCCGCCGCTAAGATATTTCTTACGCCTAATCAACGACAACAACAACCAATTAAATCACAAATAATAGGCGCATAAACTCCATAACACTATCGGATACCTATCGTTGCAGACGGCGACAAACGGATCATTCGCCGCCACTCTATGCATCACTTGTCGTACATTCCTCTCGAGCCACGACATGACACTCTTATCTTTCCACAACAGATATGTGCGACCGATGTATAGGACAGTCAACTGTGCGATGGCTTGCGTCGACTGGTATTGAGCGGTGCGGAAGTAATCACATTTAGACACCTGGGGGTCCGGTTCTACGCTACACTTGTCGAGTAAGGCCAACAGAACCCCCGGGAACATAATCAACGCCTCCTGCAGCCACTGGTCCGCCTTATCGACCCATTCGGGCGCCTTAAGGGACATGTAGTACAGGGCTAACGCCGTCGAGTAGCGAAAGTTAGGAAACAGCGACAACTTTTTCGTGGCCTCCCATTCCTCGTACAGGTGCACGAGATAGTCGTATTGCTCGCACCGCAGCGCATAGAAGTCTATCATCAGGAGCACGGATAGGGGATCGCCTTCCGGGTCCAGACTATTAACAAAACAAAACAAAAAACACAATTCAAACGAAAAATAATTAAAAACTTTGTTTTTTTGACAAACACTGTACCCGAGTATTAATTTGCAGAACTCGAGGGCCGTGCGATTGCAGCCCCGTTGGCCCACAAACGACAGGTGCTTAAACAGCGCGATATAAAAAGCTCGGTTCTCGGGGCGCCGGTAGTCCAGCCGACAGTTGGCTTGAGTCACGTTAAACAGCGGATGAAATATATGTTCGATGCAATACAGGGCTCGCTCTGTCGGGAGGGGGAGGGAGTGGACAGGCGTTTAATACAACAATGCATTGCCCTGAGAATGCATACAATAATCATCGAAAAGGACGGTTATATTACCGATGAGTTCGGCGGCCATTTGATTGTCTTCAGCCATTTTGCAGACATCGCTAAATTGGATGAGTGTATCGATATGGTAGGGGTGGGCGTTCAGAATGGCCACCAAATTGTCCGGGTTATAGCTCTCGACGGCGTCCATAAACATGAACTGAACGGATTGGTAGCTCTTGTTGTGAACGATGTTGAAGCGCATGGCGTCGCCAGCCGTGGCGCCCCTGTCGGCGCACTCCATACTAATACCGCATTTGCCGACACTCTGCCAGTTCTTCGGGTTCACGAGAATCCACGCCCGGCTTATGCTGTGCCGGTGCCTACCGGCGCGCCTACGGTTAGCCGCGGCGCCGGCGGCCGACAGCTCGGCCTGTTGTATGACTTTCGAGCCGAATATCCTCTTCATCTCGTTCTCGGGATTCAAATGTCTCGCCTCCACACAGATCACCGACTTCTTGGGCGCCGGTTGTTTGTCCCGACTCTCGCCTGAGGCGCCGGCAGCTCTCGCCTCGAGCTGCTGACAGTTGCCCAACAGTTTGTTCACCTCTTGTATGGCGCCGTCCACGTCGTCCTCGTCGTCGCCGCCATTCTGGGCGTCCAGTTGTCCTTCGAGTGACTTCTGCGACCGGATCTTCTTCTTCTTCTTGCGGCGCTTCTTCAGGCTGTCGGTGCTCTGCGTCGAGTCCTGCTTCTCGAGCCGACACTTCTCGGTCACAGTGGCCGCTGCCGTCGCCGGAGGCAACCAATTGCGCACCGAATCGTTGTCTTTGTCGTCGTCCTCCTTGGCCTCCGTATCCGACATCGAGTTTTGGTCCAAATTATTCAACTGTTCAACGCGTGTGAATCGCACCGTTAGTTCGCGGATCAGTTGTTAGCAAAACATTTAATACAATAATATAAGCTCTAAACAACCCCTAAATTGAGCCCAACTTTTAGCTAATAAATCCCACATAAATAGTCTGAGTTAAAGTGGCAATGAGTGGGGAAAGGGAGGGTTGGGTAAGGGGTACAGATATGTCAAGCACTGAAGTACCGTAAATAAAATCTAGTTTTCAAACAATTTATAAATAAAATCTTAAATAAATCTACAAAAAGCACTCAAAACTGACCCAAACTTTAACGCTAAACACTACACAAATAATCCTAAATAGGAACCCCTCGTAGAGGGACAGGTATGTCGGAAAACAAGCATATAATCACTGACTAATTCAAAGCGATTGATGGCCAACTTCTTGGTCTTGCGGGCCATCGACGGCCTACTATTGCTGTCATTATTGAGCGAATCGCTGTCCGACGCGGGGCTCAGATGGCTGTCCACCGGCGGCGGGGCTACCGGTGCTGTGGCGGCGGCCGACTCTGCCGTCCCGATCAACCCATCGCTATCTCCGTACAGTTTCTTCAGCACCCGATTGGACATAATGTGGACATAGATTGCGACCAAATGTCTGCCGGAAATGAAAGTATAAAAACTTTTTTGCGTTAAAAACTTCATTCAGAAAAACTTATCATTTGTTTTACATTACATTTAATTTCAAAACCCAGTGTTAAGTAAACGTAAAAAACAATTAAATATATATTTGTACACAAAATTAATTAATAAATTAAATTAAATATAAAAAAAACTCAAATATATTGATTTAAATAAGCTAGGCTATTTAATGGTGATCACACGTGTCGTGTTAATTGTATGACATGGTGTCTATGGATATGTAATTCACGTAACGTTGAGTTAATTGTAGTTTAAATGCAATTACTGTTGAATGGATTCATGTGTTAATTGTGTGAAACATATGATAAACAAATCCATTGCTGTTTGTTATGCGCTATTCGTATACAACGTGTGTTGGTTGCGTGGGTTTTGCGCTAAATTTTCAGTTTGCTAACTAAACTGGATCAATTTTTCCTAAACTAATTAAGATTACTAATTCGTAATAGTTTATAATAGCTAGTTTAATTGTATATTTAATTATAAATCGCTTAAAAACTTCAGTTCGTGGCACTATGATATTTAAAAAGCATGACATCTATTGTAAAGTTTTACAGAATATTAAACTAGATGTGAGTCAATAGAGTCGGGAATAACACTTTCTTACAACCCTAATTAATGTTTGCTATAAAAAACTATTATATCAAGGTAGATTTACGCAAAACCTCAACTGAAAGTAATTTTGTATTTATTAAGTTTTCCCCACAATTTAACAAGCTTAAATTATTATGAACAACTATCAGGCTGATATAAATTCCTAACTCATACCCATATAGACCCGCATTAGCGCATCTCTAGTGTAGAATATCTCACATCTGTTTTCATTAGCATTGATAATATGTTTTGAAAAAAATCTAATAATATTTTTATGAAATCTATGGACAATTAAATGACACGAATGTCTATATATTCTGTGATTAAACTCTCGTTACTATTATTTCACTCACAATAACTGATCAAACATTTTATGCTATTTTATTTGTATTACAGTCATCTGACTACAAGTATTACTAATTATAAAAGTAATTATAATGGAAATGAACGGACAGGTAATGGCTCGGAATGGGCTGACCGATCGCACCGGTAGGAAAGTAGCATTAATTACCGGTATNGCGGATGCATCGCTGAGCCGTTTGGCAGAACTGAATCCATACGTTCCAGTGGTGGCCTATACCGGCAAACTTACCAATGATTTCATCTCCAGATTCCGTGTAATCGTCTTAACGGAGTCCTCACTCGCAGAGCAGAAAGAGATCTCTGATTACACGCACTCTAATGGCATCGCTCTCATCATTGCCTCCACTAAAGGACTTTTCGGGTATTTATTTGATTTTGACGTTAATTATTGAAGCCTTTAATTAAATGTTATTTTGTTTGATATGAAGACAACTGTTCTGTGATTTTGGAGACAATTTCCAAGTGATTGACGCGACAGGAGAACAGCCGCTCTCTGTTATGATCACATCTGTCACTAAAGACGCCGAAGGAGTGGTCACTACTCACGACGAGTCGCGCCATGGATTGGAGAACGGAGACAAAGTGACGTTCAATGAAGTGGAGGGCATGACTGAACTCAACAAATGCGAGCCCAGGACTGTGACAGTGTTGGGTCCCTACACCTTCTCCATCGGCGACACCACCGGCTTAAAGGACTACGTGAGAGGCGGTTACGCCATTCAAGTGAAGGTCCCCAAGACTGTCAACTTTGTAAGTGTTTTCGTGTGTTTTGATATGACTTTTAGTGAATTAATAACTTATGAAATGAATAGAAATCACTGAAGGAGTCGTTAGCGTCGCCGGAGTTTGTGTTATCAGACTTCGCCAAAATGGAAAGACCGGCTCAACTGCACATCGCTTTCCAGGCGCTGCACCTGTTTGTGGAGCGCCACCGACGACACCCCAACTCGTGGAGCGAATCGGACGCCACAGAGTTCCGCAAAATTGTGGGCGAAATCGCGTCCGAAAACAAACTCGAGATTCAAATCGACGAAAACCTGGTGAAGATGTTCTCGTTCTTGAGTCGCGGAAATGTGTGTCCATTGAATGCCGTGATTGGAGGGACGGCCGCACAGG
>CAJPVJ010002164.1:0-13842 GCA_905397405.1 Oppiella nova
TTGTGGGGAATGGTATCTGTTTTATACAATTATTATAATTACAAAAATGGTGTAAAACCGACGGATTTACGAGTGTTTCAAATGATGTGTGGAGTGATTGCACCGAAAACTGTAGGTCTGACCGATAGTAGGGATGTCTACCGATTGGTGTCTATTAGTAGGCGATCTCTATTTGCGATACAAATATGTGCCGGTGCTGTCAAGTACTGTATTTTCTGTATTATTCTCACAGTTATACTAACTAAGGTACCTGGGTATCAATGGATTATAGGTATACTACGTGTTTATCGTTTAAAATTAATATAATTTTATTTATATTGTCATTTATAAATTAACAAATTATTTTTTTATTGGTCTAATTAACATTTATTAAATATTATTCATTATTCAAAACTGTAAATTTAATTTATAAAATTGTTCTTGATTATTATAAAATAAGGATAAAGTAATTTGGAACTAGGGATTAGTTATAAATAATTTATTGTGCAAACTGTTAACCTTTACATAAATTTTAGTTAATGTCATAAAATATAAATAATTGTATAAAATATTTGGATGCTAAGTAGGTTTGGATTATATATTTATATTTTAATGTAACAAACTAATTAATTATTTTAATTTTTTATAAATTTATTTAATAATAATTTTAATTTCATGTAGGGTTGCCATACGCATTTCTATGGCCTACATTAGCCCAATACTCGTTCAACATAATAATTTACCAATTTTGGTATTACTACATCATAACCTACTACATCAAACTAAAACTTCAAAAACTAAACCAATATGTAAATACCTCGATAATTGTGTGCAAGGTCAAAAGTCATCGATTGCCAAACTTCGCTTACATTCTACACGAATCTCAAGCAATATATTCCGAAATACATGAATACAACTCAATATATTGGTGCAAATTCTTGGGCACCCTGTGGATAATAATTGGCGTAATGGTATCATCCATGACATACCTGACCTTGTTTGGAAATACAAATATTATTTTGTCCTTGCTATTTGGTTGTGTAACTATATATTTTGCCGCCATATTGGTGTTTATAATCTGGATAACTTCTAAAATATATTACGAAGTTAAAGCCGTGTATTACCCGTTATATATATTATTTATTGAAATATACTGGAGATCAACTAGGTTAAAATTAAAAGTAAATTTACTTATATTATTTATGACTTAGAGCTACTCTATTTTATTTATAAACTATTTATTTTATCACCTAGTTAATGTCCTTGATTGAAATGGTGAGCGATAATAGTATTGGTTTTTATTGTTGGAAATTTTTTATAATTAATTCATATAGTGGATTACAGGTTTGACCATGATAACATTAAAATAGCTTGATTTAATTGCAATGATTATTTAATGTTTAGATATTAATGATGACGGTGATGATTTTTCTCAAAATAATTGAAATTGAACGACAAAAATAAAATTATTTAAGTCACTAATTAAATTTGCCTGATTATTATTATTACATTTTAAACTATTAATAACTATAATATTAAAATGTTATTTAAAAATAAAACAATTATTGTGACTTTAAAATTATATATTTTATGATCTGTATTTTATTAATAAATAAACTAACGAGTTTATTTAACTATTAACTTATAAACATCTTTGATAAATTTTTTAATTTTAATAAAATATCTTGATACTTCTATTTTTAAAAACAATTATTATTTAAATTCCTATAATTTAAATAATGAGTTTCTTAAACTAAATTAAATATTATACAAAGTAATAATGTTTCATTATAAATAAATAAAACATAACTTTTGAACAAATATATTTATTTTAATTAACATTTTTCAGTGTACAACGTTCAAATCATTGTCAAATTTAATTTTAAAAACATATACAATTAACTTCAAAATCACTAAGATTACTTTTGTGTGGTTGAACTGAATTGACATACTTGATATATAAGGACCCTGTTCATTCAACTGAAACTGGTTTTTTATGATTTGTCGGATAGGAGTCTTCATTGGGGATTCTCCATTGAAAGGGTGGGGTTGAGTTGGTTGATGATCCTGGTGTTGAATAATGGCTTGTAGTTAGTGTTAGTGGTTATTGTTGTGGGGATTGTGGTCGTGGTAATTGTGTTTGTGGTGATTGAAGTTGTAATGGTTGTGGGAGTGGTGATGGTGGTGATTGTGGTACAGGTGGTGATGGCGGTGGTGGGAGTGGTGGTCATGGTGCAGGTGGTCATGGAGATTGGTGCTTTCTGTGTCTCCAGATTAACATGGTGGTCACACAATAATACCATTATACACCCTATTATCACAAATCGTCTCATTGTTTAGAAATTTTATTTTTAAACAGATTATAATAAAATATAAATATTGTAATAGGCTAGGATATTTATGCATTTTATATACATTGACTAAAACATGAGTATGCTATTTCTGTACAGACTATGATGTAATTTTTAAATTTTGTCAAATCAAATGATTATACAATTTTTATGACTTTTATCCGATATTATAATATATTTTTAAAAATATTTTAAATATATAGCAAAATGAGATATTTTAATTACTACTTATACACTAAATCATTAATATGTTTTATAATACTATATCTAATTTTTTAAAACTAAACTTATAAGATTTAGTTAAACATTTTTAAATATTTCATAGGATTTTAGATAATATATTTGATTAGCTATTAAGCATAGACGTCTAAATTACCTAATTATGATACAATATATTAATGAAATCATAAAACTTAACAATAAACAAAGCATATATAATTAAAAATAATTTTATTTTAAATTAATTATCAATTAATCAATTTAATATTTTTATTATATAGTGGATTACAGATTTTATCCTGGATATATCAATTTTACACAAATAAAACTATCGTTTATTACATAATATATAAATATTTGCCAAGATTATATTAATATATAATTATATAACTGTATGGATTAAAAATAATAATTAGATTATGTTTATAATAGTACTATGTATTATTAAGAATTACTTTTAATTACTCCACCATTACTAGGGTCACCCATTATTTGGCATAGGTGTAGGTGCTGGGGTATGTCGTGAGGTTGTTGGTGATCCTTGACCCCCATGTGATGTTGTAGGGGTAGGGGTTGCAGGGTGTGGTGAGGGTGTTGGTGATCCATGTCCAGGTCGTTTGCTTACGTGTTTGATAGTAGGCACTGACCCAACACAAATATCATGGTTGCACAGTAATACCAGTACCAGTAAGCAAGTTAAAATCACAAATATTCTCATTGTTCAAATATGATCAATTTATTAAATTTCGTAAAACACAATTATGAGCTTATATACCATGAAATATATACATGATTATAATTTTTAGTTATAAAAATAGCTTGTTTCTGTGCAAGAATATGATAAGTAATTTTAGTTTGTGGCGGAAATCTGCTTGATAATCATTATTATTTAAATATTTTACATAAATTTTAGATTAAATGATGAAATTGTGTTGCTTAATTAATGCAGATATTTTTATTTATTATTAAACTGTATTTCAGTTTACAAACAAACTAACAAGATTTATTTTTGATTGTTACTAATTTATTATCGGCTTACAATATGCATTATTTTTTTTACAAATAATCTAGTGTATTTATAAAAAATTAATAATTTTACAAATTAAGCTTATTATAAGATTTAGTTAAACATTTCTAAATATTTTATTGGATATAAGTTATTATTTTTAATTACTTATTAAACATGACAACAAAATCAATCGTATCAATAAAATTATGTAATTTTGCAAAACTAATGTATGTATGGATTAAATTGATTTAAAAATAAATTTCAATTAAACAACAATTTAATACTTGTATACTACTCATAATAATTAAAAACATTTGTTAACTAATTCCGCTATAATATAACTATAATTTACAGCGTATTACTAACAACTTGCAGACCCACTGCCAGCACCGGCACCACCTCCGACATCTGAGCCCCCGGTACCACCAATACCAGCATTATTAGTGCAACCCCCGGATGGTGGGGCTGGTGGTGGGGGTGGACTCTTAGTAGTAGTTGCTGGTGGAGATGGACTTTTAGTAGTAGTTGGTGGTGGAGCTGGTGGTGCCTCAGTTGGTATATTGACAGTATATGTATCAGACACCGACGCTGCAATATAATGGCAGTTTAATAATAACATGGCCATGATCCAGGCCATAATCACTTGTTTTTGCATAGTTTAAGACTTTATAAAAAACTATTGTTTAATCCGGCTTATACGACAGATTATAACTACAACTTAAAGTTAAGAATTTAGCTATCTTATATACATCTGATAACATACATGAGTTGGTGATTTTTAGGTTCACATGAATTAGCTAGTTGAAACAGGTAATGTCGAAATAATTTTTACTGTTTTATTAGGAAAATGATTTTATAAATTAGCTATCTTATATACATCTGATAACATACATGAGTTGGTGATTTTTAGGTTCACATGAATTAGCTAGTTGAAACAGGTAATGTCGAAATAATTTTTACTGTTTTATTAGGAAAATGATTTTATAACTTTTAAATTTTGTTGCGCCATTAATAAAACAAAACTCATGTGTATGGTATTGAGAAATATAGAAATTTAATTATTGCAGTTTAAAAATTATTAAATTAAAAGTATTAATGTTTATTTAAGTTAGGACAACACCATAATAATTAGAATAATAATAATACCACGATTATTATAATATAAAGGTTACATTTAATGCAGTATACTAATAATTCACAATCACAATAATAATTATTTATTAGTTGCTAGATAATTTTGATAGCAAACTATATTATTAACATGAGCCAGCCAAAGCCAGACAGTGTCAAGTCCAAATGCCAATACATAGCAATGAACTGTAACTAAACTTTTGTGATAGATTTGATATTAAACTTTAATACCTATAGTTCATTGTAATGTATTAGTATTTGGACTTGACACTGCTTGGCTTTGACTGGCTCACATGTTAGTTGATATAAATTTAATTAACATAATAGCGTTTAACATAGAAATAGCTATCATTACGTCTACGGCCGATAAAATTGCAGGTAATAATATTGCCAAGATATTCTAACTTTTATAATATTAAAAAAATAGATAATTTATTTCGTGACATTTGAACATATGAAAAGGGCACATTTATTATTTAGATATTGCAATAATATTTATATTTATTTCTAAAATAAATGTACACTGTACAGTATTACTGGTAAATATAAATTCTACAAATACAGGGTAGATAAATATAAAAACTTTTTTCATAACAGATTTATCTATAAAATATATAATAACATATTTGTACTATTTTTTAAATTCAAGTATTTCATCATAGCAGTCAATTTTTATAAAGTACAATGCAAACATTTCTTTAAAATATAATATGATTTTATTTATAAAATAGTATATGTCTTGAATCTAGAAGTAAATCTAAACATTACATGTATTACAGTATTATGTTGAGAAATACATACATCTTTACATTACATTATGTTAGACTTGACTTTAACATTGCGAAACATAAAAGTATTAACCTTCAAATAGACTTATCCATCAAGTATTATATTCATATCAATGTATATTTAAATACGCAAATACTAAAAATATATATATCGTAATGTTTAGTGCAAAGTGTAATTGCACTTTTCAAAATATGTTTTCAAAGTACGTTTGCACCATAACACCTCTTTAATTCAGTGACATGTTATGAATTTATAAATAGTACTTGATCATATAATTAAATACTAGCATTCTTCTAATTCTTATAGATTATTGCCAAATATTGAACATGGTTCAACAATACGGTAATATTCATAATATCCTAAATTATAAAAATATGTATTTATAACTTTAATATTATAAATTATCAAAAATCCTAATTATAACAATACAAGTAATATTAACAAGTTTGTAAAGTATTTTTTATAATTATATAATTAGTCAACATAAATATACAAAATGTTAAATAAATAATTACTACCTCGAATTAGTAATGATATCATAGTGCAAAATTAGTGTAGGCATACTTTTCCAAAGTATATTTATATCCAAAAATCCCCTCACAGTTATCACTTGTTCAAAATGATATGTTAATGAATTTATAATTAGCTTGATGATATAATAAAATATACATTACAATTTTTCCCAATAACTATTTCTTGCATAAATAAACAAAAGTTCACTAATATCTTAAAATACTCAATGTACTCTTTAGTACTCTTTAATACAAAAAATAAAAACTGTAAAAAACAAACAAATCTTAAAGAATTTTAATTATGTTTGAAATCAATATAAAAGCCGTGAATGAAAACTATAATACCCTAAAAAGCTTTTTAATATTATACATTTTTAATAAATCTACAAAATACACACTATATTACTACGAAAATGTCTAAACTATATGTGTTGGCACTGGTAGTCATCGGCTGTGGCCTGGTATGCGCTCAAATGGATTTAACCGGCTATGAGGACATAATTAAAGTCGTTTGTGTGCCCAGACTATCACGTGATAAAAAACAAATCATGGACCAATGCGATAAGCTCATTCCCAAATTTGTACGCCACCAACATAAATTTAATTTAATTTAAATAATTGCTTTGTGATACAATTTATAGATACGTACAGGGTACAGTGGCTGTGTCAAGGAAGTGCTAAAAATCACCAAATTGACTAAACCCGCGCTATGCTACCAGGTCACCGATGGCAAAAAGGTATGTCCAATTGAGCTAATTATAGAGATATTGTTTGCGTAGTGTTTATATCAATTTTTGATGCCATACCCATAGTTGGCTCCCTGTGTTCAACGTAAGGAAAAAGCAAACGCTAAGAGATTGCCGGCCGGTGTGGACGTGGAGACTATGCGGCGACAACTGACCGCTGAATACAAGACTTGCGCGCAGAAAGTGCTGTAATATTATATTTTATGGTAATTTTTAACATAATATGTATTTCTTTTATAACACATTATGTATTACTACTGTTGAATCTATACAGATCTGTATTAGTTTTTGAAATAAATACTTTGCATTGTGATATTATTATATTATTAATATTTATTTTGCTTTTAACTCTCAAAATAATAATATTTGAAATATGATTTTCAAATTTATTGATTAAATTAGAAAAAGTGTAAAGTGCAATTATTTTCCAAACAATTCATTTGGCATATATATATTATTAATTATCAAATTCTTAATATTAACCAGTCAATATTTTGATTAAAAATTATTTTCAAAATGCTAAAATTTATTACGGCTGAAGTTGGTAATTGTCATACAGAGACAACTTGTTATACCGCGGGGTAATCGTCGACCAGTATAGGTGACCCTTTAGAAAGCATACTATATCTGTGACATATTGATGTAGCAAGGGTATATTATGTGATCTCAGCGCATCGCCATACTTAATGGCCAGGGTCCACGCCCCGTCTATCATGTCCACCAATTTATCTGCCGCCCCCTGGGCGTCGCACTTGTAATTGCACATGATGATGTAGATCAGGGTGTATTTGCCCTGGTGCAGCAAGATCTCCTTTTTGCTCGAGTACAAATCATTAACATAATAAAAGTGTCTGGCCGCCCACGTGTTGAACATGGTCCACGCTTCATCAGTGACAATTTCGGGATAGTCATCAGGGTCAAATTTGGCCGATCCGTATAGAAACACTTGCATGACAATGTATCCACAGTCGACGATCCTAATTGATTTTTGTAATTAAATATCTATGATTATCAAAGTGCCAATATCTGGGCCACACTATAAAAATCACATTAATTAACTACTATTTAATAATATGTCATACCTGAGCGCATCGTACTCATCCAATGTGGGCATATGATCGCCAGTCTTAACCATTTCGGTTTCAGCGTAGAAACCCAGATATCTTATGTACCATGAATTGTGCATCGAAATCAATTTCTCCGAAAGTACCATGTTCATTCTGGCGCGCAATTCATTAAAAAATAGATCCAAAAAGTCGGCGCCAGACGAGTGGCCATCCGTTATGTTTTGCTCCCATTTTCTAATTTGTTGTTTTTTAAAATTAATATAAATAATTAACTAGTACAGTGAAAGCGGGTTAATTAATTTTTCTTATGATCAAAACATGAGTATCTGTTATGACTGTAAATAAAAACTCAAACTTCAAATACAAAGGGATAAATGAAAATAAAACAGATACCATACCTCACCCAATACTCCAGTTTCGTAGTCTGACTCTCAAGGAAATCATCCAGGAGAAAGGTGAACATATTCCACATGTTGAGCGTCGTGACATCATCCTGGTGCTTCATATTGGGAAACGAGAGCCGAGTGTAGTCAGTCAGGTCTTGGGCGTCCTTATGGGGCGCACCTTTTATGTCACTCATGAAGGTCTCCAGTAATACCTTGGCGTTTGGGACGTACTGGTTGGGGTCGACCGGTTCAACAATCACACCGCGAATCTCAAAGGCCAGTATTTGGTCGTTCAGATCGTCGCGCCGATAAATGAGCTCGTTGCTTTTGCAATCTGCCATGGTGGTGTGTCGCTCATTCACTATATCTACGAGTGCCAGACTATAGGATTTTCTCTGCAAACTAGAACTTAAAAACTTTAGGACATCACTAAATATTAAGCGAGACTAGTTATTAGTATTTTTTTGATTGAAACCTACGAGCACTAGTATTAATGAATTTTTGGTCACTGAATGTGTGTTATAAATAATTTGTTAATTAAATTTCAACACGGGTGTTAACGTTATTTTTACTAATCAACACACAGTTACATACATTTAATTACACACGTCAATTTACAGAAATAATAATTTTTTAAAGTAATTCTATATTGTTAATATTATAACTCTATTTTTAAAAACTATTTGCCCATTCAGTTAAAGTGTGCAAGTAATTATAAAATTATTTTTAACTTTAAAATAAAAATGATTTCTGTTTAAATAAAATTAAATTGATAATTTGTTCAAATGAAAGTAATGTGTAATTTATTAAAATTATATTAATTACATTTAATGCGAATCAAAACGTTTATTAAAAATTATTATAAAATTGTAATGCTAAACTCAAATAAATGGGAAACATTTTAAATTAATAAAATTACTTATTTTTAATTCAGATTTAAAACAGCATTTAATGAAACAAACTTTGTAAAATATACCAAATGTATAATTAGTAGAAACTTTAAGATCCTGGATTTGTATGTAAAAAGTACATATAATCCCTGTGTAATCCTGGTCATATTTTATAAGGTTATATTTGTTGCATAAGGTTTTATATCCAATCATTATATCAAGAAGTCAAGAATTAACATAGCACATATAGATAATATTATTAGTATTTTGATACTTCAGTAGGGATCTAGCTTAATTTACAACCACATATTATTTTATTTATATATTACATAAATTTTTAAATTAAAATTTAATGTGAATTAAATTTTTAAATAACAAATAATAAACAATTATATTGTACAACGGGTGTACCAAACAAAGTTATAAATATATTATCAAGTTATTTATAAGCTTAAGATAATGCCAAATAATTAATAGACAAATAATAATAATTCATAAATAATGTTAAATAATATATCAATATTACAATAATTTGTATAAATGATATACAGTATTTTAAGTTCTTAATTTTATTTATATTATTTACTGAACTCAAATACTGTATTATAAAATATGATATTAAAACATAAATAGCATATATTTAATAATATAATGTAAGTTTGCTTATACTGTATTAAAATATAATGTGTTCTTGACAAATTAGATAATATTCGTTAATATATTTATAATCAATGAAAGCATACATAAAATATTTATTTCCTTGTTACTATTTAATTATATGCTATGATTTGAATTGACAAATAATTTAATTGTTTAGACACATGAATACATTATAAAAAAATTATTTGATAGTCATCCTTGAATATTTTACATTTCTATGAAACAAATAATATTTTAAACAATAGTATTTATAAAATATTTCAGTATAATAATCAAAATATAATTGCAGTGCCTCTATGATACTGTATTTAGTCATAACATACTGTACAACACAATGGGAATAAGTATTACCGTAATAGTAAGAAAATCAATAGTAAGCTGCACCTACTAACTTGATAACCTTGATAAGTATGCATACACTGTATTCATACTAGATGTGCACCGATCGGACTTTTCTACCCGCTATTCCTAAATGCCCTCTCATTCACAGAATACTATCATTCATAATGTTATGATTATATAAATAGTTGGCGAATATAACCTTGGTGGAAAGTCTCACTGTACCGACTCGAAGGTATAAATACGGAACACAAGTATGAAATGCTAAGCATTTGTTGTTCAGAAATATAAAAGTTTAAGATATATTATACAATCACTCTATGAGTCTCTGTATTAGTAATTGAATTACAAGTCGATCTCAAACAATGTCTCTGACATACAATTTCAGTGGTAAAGTGGTGCTGATCACAGGCTCGAGTGGGGGTATCGGTGCCGCCACTGCCGTACAGTTCTCCAGAGCCGGTGCTAATGTTGTGGTCACCGGTAGACGAGCCGATAATGTGTCACAAGTGGCCAAAGAGTGTCTCAAAGTATCACCGAATAAGTCGCGGGCACTGGAAGTGGTGGCGGATGTGACTAACAATGAAGATCTTAAACGACTTGTGGACACAACTGTCAAACACTTCGGGAAACTCGATGTTCTGGTGAATAACGCCGGCGCCGCTATTATGACTGGTGTCAGTGATAAGCAATACTACGAGAATCATCTGAGAGTAATGCAAATAAATCTCAATTCTGTGGTCTATTTAACGCATATATGTGTCGAGCATTTGGAGAAAACAAAGGGAAATATTATAAACATCTCGAGTCTCGCGGGTATGCGAACCGTAAGTATATATTTGTTAACTAATCTGAAAACTTAATAAAATAATAAATTTTATAAATACGGTTATTAAATATATCATATAATATACTATATTATAGTCTATGTACGGCTCCTCCTATTGTGCGTCTAAGTGTGCTCTCGATATGTTCACCAAATGTATGGCCGCCGAGTTGGGACCCAAACGTATTCGGGTGAATGTGATCAAGTAAGATTTTTAAAATAGTGATAGATTTATAAAACTCAAAATTAACGCTTTATTTGAATTGACGCCAACATTGCAGTCCCGGACCCATCCGCTCCGGCTTTCTGACAGCTATGGGTCTACCCAACGACGCGTCCGACAAATTTCATGACAAATTGGGCCAAATGTAGTAAGTAACTTTTTAGTTTATTATAGTTTTCATTCACGGCTTTTATATTGATTTCAAACATAATTAAAATTCTTTAAGATTTGTTTGTTTTTAAAGTTTTTATTTTTTGTATTAAAGAGTACTAAAGAGTACCTTGAGAATTTTAAGATATTAGTGAACTTTTGTTATTTATGCAAGAAATAGTTATTGGGAAAAATTTTAATGTATATTTTATTATATCATCAAGCTAATTATAAATTCATCAACATGTCATTTTGAAAAAATGATAACTGTGCGGGGATTTTTGGGTATAAATATACTTTGGAAAAGTATGCCTACACTAAATTTGCACTAAGATATCATTACTAATTCCAGGTAGTAATTATTTATTTAACATTTTGTATATTTATGTTGACAAATTATATAATTATAAAAAGTACTTTACAAACTTATTAATATTACTTGTTTTGTCATAATTAGGATATTTAATAATTTATAAATTTATAAATACTATTTTTATAATTTAGGATATTAAGAATATTACCGTATTGTTGAACCATGTTCAATATTTGACAATAATCTATAAGAAATAAGAATTAGAAGGTATGCTAGTATTTAATTATATGATCAGGTACTATTTATAAATTCATACCATGTCACTGAATTAAGGTGAAATTAGGATACAAATGTACTTTTATATTTTGAAAAGTGCAATTAAACTTTGTACTAAACATTACGATATATATATTTTTTAGTATTTACGTATTTAAATATCCATTGATATGTATATAATATTATACTTGATGGATAAGTCTATTTGAAGGTTAAACTTTTATGTTTCTCAATGTTAAAGTCTAGTGTAACATAATCTAATGTAAAGTTGTATGTATTTCCAACATAATACTGTAATACATGTAACTTTAGATTTACTTCTAGATTCAAGACATTTACTATATTTATAAACTAATATTAAATTTTTAAAAAATGACTGTTATGATGAAATACTTGAATTTTAAAAAATAGTACAAATAACAAATATGTTATTTTATTTTATTGTAATAGATAGACCTGTTACGAAAAATGTTTTTATATTTATCTACCCTGTATTTGAAGAACTTATATTTACCAGTAATACTGTACAGTGTACATTTATTTTAAAAATAAATATAAATATTATTGCAATATCTAAATAATAAATATGCCCTAAGTTTAAATGTCACGAAATAAATTATCTACTTTATTAATAACTATTATAAAAGTTAGAGTATCTTAGCAAAATTATTTTATCTGCAATTTGTAATTTCAAGATATTAAAATAGTATTTGATTAATACCTAACAACAAAATTATTTTAATTAATATTAAAATGTATAAAATAAAGTAGGTTACAATAATATTGCCTTATATCTGATGTTAGAAAGCAAACTGAGGATTATATATAGGATATGAATTTAAATATTTGTCATAGCTTTTGAGTAAAGTATAATCATGTATTATCCTATATATAATCCTCAGTTTGCTTTCTAAGGCCAGATATGTAGAATATTTTCATTAATTCAGTATATTAAAAATAATTGTACTTGCCTGTAATATTAACAACTTATATAAAGTATGTTTATAAGTTTTAAATCAATCTTGGTGTTAATGATCACATTACTAGCAATTAAGCATGGTCAATCGGTCTATGTGAAATTAACCCTAGAAGTTGGTACTTACTTTGAATACACAGTACATTATTTAAATGTAAGGTGTACATACGATTATGATTACGATGAGGCAATTAAACACATCCAGGTTACTATCAATGGTAAAATCTTATTTGAGAACGGGGAGAAAACTAAATAGAGTGAGTGAACTGACCTAGGTGGAGTGACCTAGTTAAAATAAACTATGTATTGTTTTAATTAAAATTATGTTTACTCTTAGAGCCTGAATTTAACGAGACCCTGAACATTAAGACCCAAGTGGACAAGTATGTAGGGAGAGGTGAGTTTACAATTGTTAATGTGACCAGGTAAGCGTTTAGCGACTACCGGTGCAAAGTTGACTACTAGTCCAATATTGACAATAAACTGTTGAGCACCGGTACTTCCGATTGGTTTCATGTGGGCCGTAAGCATAATGATAGCTATTTATATGTTAAACGCTATTATGTTAATTATGATTAAATTTATATCAACCAGCATGTTAATAATATAGTTTTCTATTAAAATTATTTTAGCGACTAATAAATAATTATTATTGTGATTATGAATAATTATTATGTTGCATTAAATGTAATTTTTATAATATAATAATCTTGGTATTATTATTATTCTAATTATTATGGTGTTGTCTTAACTTAAATAAACATTAATACTTTTAATTTAATAAATTTTTAACTTCAATAATTAAATTTCTAATATTTCACAATACAATACACATAAATTTTATTTTATTAATGGCGCAACAAAATTTAAAAATTATAAAATCATTTTCCTAATAAAACAGTAAAAATTATTTCGACATTACCTGTTTCAACTAGCTAATTCATGTGAACCTAAAAATCACCAACTCATGTATGTTATCAGATGTATATAAGATAGCTAA
>CAJPVJ010002165.1:0-13841 GCA_905397405.1 Oppiella nova
ATTGTCATTGGATATAAATATTGTATTTACCGTACAATTGAATTAATGATTGGTTTTGTAATACATGTATTGTATAATAATATTGTGTGTTTAATAAAAAAATTTATTTACTGTAAAAAGATATTGATTGGAATATTATAATTGAATTGTGTTTCTTTTGGAAATTGTCTGGATACTTGCATAAAACAAATATTAATACATTAAACAAATTGCAACATTAGATCACATTAAATTCACTTTAAATTTTTCATTTTAAGCGTCATTTTAGTTATTGTTGCCTAACATACCTTATAATAAATGACCATTCTCATTGAAAATAATAACAAATAATTTTCTTAAAGTCTTAGTATTTGTTGCAAAGTATAGGTAGAATTTAGTGAATTATATCGATTTATATATTACTTGACATAAAATATAATGATTAAAACTATTGAATAGATGAAGTAAAGAAATTATTATAATTTTTATTATAATGAATAAACTTTAATTTCTATGGAAATATCGCACGAAATATTAATTAAATAATAAATAATTATTCTTTGAATTGTATTTGTAATATTTTTATTATTCATTTTCAATGTGAATGGAAATTAATAAATAATAAGTTTTATAAGAAATTGCGAAATATTTCTTCATTTAATTCATTGAATTTTCAAACCATAATATTTGTTTGAAAATAGTTTGATAATAACTATGAGAATAATAGTCAGAATAAACAAAAGTAGATAAAACTATTGATAAAATTGTGATGAAAAGTAGTGGTCGTCATATAAATGGCAATCATATTTTAAATACATTTGAATATCACATATATTAATAACAGTTGTATCGATGATTAAATAATAACAACAGTTGATAAAAACTATTAAGTATATTTATAAATAAATTAGGTACATTTAAGACAATAGCAAAGTATTATTATACAATAAATTATTATAAATATTTTATTTTAAGTTTATCTGGCTGTGTTTAATTCTAGTTAATAGTCTTATAAAACTTAATGAATGCATTGAATTGAAAAACAGACCATTGGTTGCGATATTATCTCAAAAATACTATTCACAACCCTCTAAGTCATATATAGCGGCCAGTTATGTCAAGTTTGTGGAAAGTGCGGGCGCTAGAGTGGTATGATATCTGTTTAAAATCGTTGTTTAACATAAATTTAAGTTGTTATCACTTTTAGATACCAGTTATGATAGACAGGGATGAGAACTACTATCGAGATATCATTAATAAGACAAACGGACTGTTGATTCCGGGCGGAGGACAGGATTTGTTAACATCTGGTTATGCAAAGGCCGGCCGACTATTATGGCAATTGTCGACCACAGAGTTTAAAGACAGAAAGTATCCGATTTGGGGCACATGTCTGGGCTTTGAACTCATCATTCAATTCTACGCCAACAACACTCTGAGTGATTGCGATGCCATCGATGTATCCAATAGTTTGACATTTGTTGAGCCCATTCAAGACAGTAGACTCCTTCAGGATAAGTCCATTGTTGAAGTAATTTTAAATTCATTTTAATTTGTCAAATACTGTTATAAACCTGAATATTGTTTGCGTATAAATAGATTCTTGCGGGACAAGAAGTTACTTATAATTATCATAAAAAGTGCTTAACATTGGAAACTTTTAATAAGACACCGGAACTTAAGAAAAATCTTCGGTTATTATCTACGAATAAGGATAAGAAAGGTTTAGATTACGTGTCAATGTTTGAATCCATCAATTATCCCATATATGGGGTTCAATGGCATCCCGAGAAGAATCCGTTTGAATTCGCATACAATGCAAAGTATCTGAATATTCCTCATAACTCGAGTGCCATTAAAGTGAGTCAATACATGTCCAGCTTTTTTGTGGACGAGTGTCGCAAATCAGTCCATCCTATTGTGAATGCCAAAGAGGAGTCCGATTCACTTATATATAATTATCAACCTGTATATACCGGTGGGAAGACAAACTATACCTACGAACAGATATATCTATTCAATTCACATAAACCTAATCATTGGTCCGTTTCTATCGGGTTTCTGATCATTACTGTTATCTTAGTTCTCAATCTCTCTGTTATTTGATTCAATCATTTTTGTTTATAATTTTATTTATTTTTTTATTTAGTTAATCATTGGTTCTATGAAATTCTGTGTCTGTATTTTATCTGATCATTACTGTTATCTTAGTTCTCAATCTCTCTGTTATTTGATTCAATCATTTTTGTTTATAATTTTATTTATTTTTTTATTTAGTTAATCATTGGTTCTATGAAATTCTGTGTCTGTATTTTTTATCTGTATCTTAAAGCACTTTAAAATAAATATTGGCATAAAATATTCTTAATAAGTTTATATTCACTTATTATTTAACTAATAATCTATTTTTGTATACTCTTTCACTGATAAATAAAATAAGTCATTGCAAACAAACCCTTAATTTTTAATAAATCTCGAGAATTAATTTGATTAATTTTTTTATTTTGTTAATCATTGGTAGCATGAAATTCTGTGTTTGTATTTTTAATCACAAATTTGTTGCAAACTATGTGGTTTCTAATTTAATAAATTTTATAAAAATGAATTCATAATTAAAAATAATATTTATGACAAACCAAGAACCTACAGAAAACCTTATCGTAACAATAGGAATAAATTTAAATAATTAGATAATGTAAATGCCACAAAAAATTAACTAGTACACTACCTATAGAGACGGTCACTTTAAGTCGAGCATATTTACAGTAAAGGCATGATTGTAACTCTTTAAGTATTAAAAGTACTGTACTGGTACTATAAAGTATACACCCATTTATTATAGAAAAGGACAGTTTCAGAAACAATTCATTATAGAAATAAAGTATTTATTAATAATTGTAAAAATCAATGAAAACATCATAAAAAATATTTACATTTGTTTCAAATTGAGTATAAAATAACGTAAAAATCCCTGAAGTGAATGATAACTAATGAGAAATTGAAACAATTAATTGAAACAATTAATTCAAACATCAATTTATAGCCAATAAATGCTGAGAAGCGATTCTACGGCCTTTCAAAGCACTCGATTTGCACTTTAATAGCGCCGGACGTCTGAGAACTGGCCGTTTCGAAGGCCTGCACCGCCTCTTCGATACGATATGTATGAGTAATGAGTGGTTTGACATCCAGTTTGCCCGAAGAGACCAGATATATGGCGAGTGGGAAGCTGTGTCGGTAGCGTTTGATGCCCAGTAGGTTCACCTCACGACAGGCCGCCGAGGACAGGAAGACCGTCACTTTGCGGTGATTGAGGCCAACCATCACTACGTTTCCGCCGTCTTGTGTCACATAAATGGCTAAATTGAGCGAAGACTCGGCGCCACTGCACTCCAGGGTTATGGTAGGACTACCGCCTAATAGGTCGACCACTTCAGTGGCCAGGGCTTCGGTGTCCAGTTTCATGTTAATCAGTAGTGTCTTCGCAATACCCATTTGTTGGGCAAATTTCAGTCGATTCTCATTGATGTCCAAAATGCAAACGTCTTGAGCGCCCAATGCTTTAGCAGCCATAGCTGTCAGTAGACCCACTGGTCCGGCACCGGTAACCATAACTTTTTGTCCCGAGCCTTCAGTAATGCCCGCTCTTTTGCAGGCATAGACAGCCACAGCCAATGGCTCCATGAGAGCCCCCTCAGCGTAACTCATATTATCGGGAAGTCTATAAAAATAATTTAATATTAAAATAAAGTTTTCATAAAGTATTCATGAAATCAATTACTTGTGACAAAAGGCTGAGCTGTGATTATAATATCTTCGTAGTGAACCTCCAGTGGGAGGAACGGCATGGAAGAGGACATCGGGACACAAGTTATAGAAGCCGTCTTTGCACACCTGACAGGACATACAGCCCACTCCCGGCTCCACTGACACTCTGTCTCCCACTTTGAGATTCTTGACATTAGGACCAACTTTGATGACAGTAGCACTGGATTCATGTCCGGTCACTATAGGCTCGTTAATGACCCACTTGTCAATACACCCGTCTTTCCAGAAGTGTACGTCTGAACCACAGATTCCCACTGTATTTGAGGCCAACTGTACCTCTAATGAGGTTTCAGATAGACTTGTGTTAAGAAATATACTTAGAAAACTAATTTATAACTCATATTTACCATATGGACCAGGCTCAGTTGGCAATTCTGTTTGCTCCACTCGCAAGTCTTCCTTTTTGTGGATAACAACCGATAAATTGTCTCTTTTGTCCATTTCTTGAATATAATGTGAAACGGAATCACAAAATAACTTCAAGTTTAAAAATAAGAGATTTGAAGGCTTTTTAAAAATATGTATTAAATTGTCTTTGAATTGAGTATTCAATAACAGCAGTGAATTGAATTCTTGAACATATTCTCGTCATCTTATATACACCGCAAAACTTGACAGACTTTCGTAATCATTGAATACCTTTATCTGAAAAAAGGAGTCAACAGTTGTCTTGTCTGATCCAATGGCACCGGTATGTTCAAGCAATTGAGAAATACTTTAGTGTTTTTTGAAAACTTGTGTTTTCTGTTTATGATTTTTATCATTTAAAAAATTACTACTATAGTGTACTTAAATCAAAACCATTTATTACTTACACCTTTTAAGCATAAACAACTTAATATTCAGCTATTAATAGACAATAATTGATTAATCTCGAAATTTAAAATTAAAACTTTTGTTTTATTAATATGATTTATGAATACAATTTAAAATATAAACAATGCAATTTATTAATTTAAATGTACTGTATCTCGAATGTATTGAAACGAGATTTTCATATTTTTCAGTATTTTTTTGATAACCTAACCACTGATATAAACAGGTCTTAACGAGTGATTAAATCAGGTTCTTATCTTTCTTGTAAATTTATTATCTGTTTTATCTATTACTACAGAATATTTTAGAAATTTATTTTAATTAAATTTTATTAAATTAAATTTAATTTAATTTAATTCATTCATTCAAACATCAGTTAAATATCAATAATCTCTTTTAACATCTTAAGCCCTGATGGTATGGTATGTTATCTTTATTTTATTTATAACTCCTTTTCACTGATAATTAATAAATATTGAAACAAAAAGCTTTAAATAAATTTATTTTATAAAAATCTTATAATATGTACGATGAGTGCATAAACATTTAATCCCAATACCAAATATTAATGGAAAACTACATGTTAGTCACATCCCCGATAATAATCTGCCTGCTTACATAAACAACCTAGTATTTTACTGTAAATAAATTAATTGTTCACGTGTTTTAGCACATCATTAACATTAAGATCCAATTAAAATAAATTTTTTGTGATGAAAAAATCGGCGAAAAAGTGAACAAATTATTTAAGTTTAAGAACTGATCATTTTTAACTAAACAATTTACAATAGTTTGAAATAATTAATTCTGTTTAAAATAACAATATTACAAAACAATAATTAAATTATAAATAATATACTGGTATATTGGCAAATAAGGAATTTTTATTTAATCTTTAGATATATTTCCATACATTTATAGATTCAAAAAATTATACTTTATTTTTTGCTAACTTAGGAATTTTTAGTATGTTTTATTTATATTACTACAGCATAATGGATTATTGTACTCAATAATGAAATAATAATAGATTTATTTATAATTACATAAATATATCAAAATTACATATTTATATATAAAATTACAATTAATTATGAGATAAGATTTATATAAATCGTATAACTAATGAGATTTCTATTTTAATTCGTATCAATTAATTCATAGACTGAACTTGAAATGAATGTATTTGGAAAAGAAATCAAGGATATTCCAGTTTATACCAAATTANTAGACTGAACTTGAAATGAATGTATTTGGAAAAGAAATCAAGGATATTCCAGTTTATACCAAATTATGACTTTAAAAACAAGCAGATAATGAGTTGAATCACATGTTTTGCGCAATGATTGGATTATAATATTTATTTAATAACATTTAATTGAAATATACTAAAAAATATTTTTAAAACTATAATTTTTTACAATGAATTTGGCGAACAAAATAAAATTCACGAATACGGAATCTTTTCAAATACAAATCATTTAAATATTACGGTACCAAAAAAATCCAATATTATTACTTTAATAAAGTTTTTTTTATTTAAAAGAATAGCATAATTTTATAAAATTATAACATTTTAAAAGTTATTAATTTTAAAAATATTATTTTACTATATTTAATATGAAATCATGAAATTCGTTGACATATGAATCATTAACACAATATTTAATACAGAATATATTCATTATAGTCACAATTGACACAATATATTATACTAATTGTAGTAATAGACACAAAATATAGTGAAATTGAATTGAATACAATACACGCATATCATAACCAGATTAACAATAAGCTTCAAAAGAATTGAAAATTTGTTCATTTATCGTATTTATAGAGAATTTGTTACTAAAGAAAATGCTCTTAAAAGACGGGGAAATAATTTACGAGAAAATTTAGACGTCTTTGAGGGAAATTTGTGCAAAAACTGTTGAATAGTCCCCTAAAACAACATAAATTGTAACCAAATAAAGCAGTTTAATCCGGTTCTCAAATCATTTCAAATTGTTGTTACATTTAGTAGTTTCATAGTTTATGAAATCAACAATTTTTATCATAAAATCTGTGTACAAATTAATGTGCAAATCATGTGTTGCGAAAACGAATCACAAAAAATTGTTTTCATTAATTGGTGTTAAAAACCAGATCTAACTTCAATTATATCATTGGGACGATTCAAAAATCCCATACTTTTTGAGTGAACAGTGTTTCAAATATTTAATTCACGTATTCATTAAATAATTATATTTTTCATATACTCCAGATAAAGGGGGATACTCCACATATTTGATGCATACAGTATATGAATAAATTAAGATTTCATACTAAACTTTGCGATAGTTTTCGCATTTATCGTTGTTATGTAAGATAAATTGCTCAACATATAAAACAATAAAAGCCTTATACTAAATGTTAGCAAGTAGAGTATAAACAATTGAATAATTGATAAATAAATTATGAGACAAAATATTCTGGTGTTAAATACAACAAATTGACAGAAATAGCTATTTTTAAATTAAAGGACACAAATGTTGTTTTTCATATACCATAAGATTAAAAATATTTATTCATATGATAAGCGAATGGCATAAAAGTTAAGACATTATAACACTGGTAATAACTATTTAAATAATTTCAAAGCAAAGTAAAAATGTAAAAATTCTGCTAAAAGTTTGGATTCATTGACAACATATTGAAAAAAGACATTCAATTAGAAAATCGACGCTTTAATTGAGTTTCACATCTCAGATATCTTTGGTGTCAACCTTTGGATTGTCCTCTGATTTCACGCGAGATTCGCATCCATTAAGACTCGACTTCTGTTGAGGACTCGTCTTAGTCTTGATTTCCTTTTTACTCACTCTATTGGCCTTTGATTTAGTCTTTGGCGGCAACTCTTCGGATCAAAAGACAGATAAAACCAAACGAATGAATAAATCGCGAGTAAATGTGACACAAACTGATAATCACTTGTCAATTGTTCCCGCAGTGAGGGCTCAAACGAAAGGAAACCCATGAGTTTGATGGTGGCGATGATCATCTCGGGTGTCAAGTGCTTACTCTTGTGGACCACCGCAGCCTTGGCCGCCACCGACAGCACGTAATACGTGGCGCTCTTATTGATGGCAGTGATGGCCTCCGAGGACACATGCACTCCAGTCGGCACCTGTTTGGGTGACCACAAGTCATGGCAAGTATCATATGTCGAGTGGATTTACCGCAGATTTCACGATGTCATTGATGATGTGTTTGGGAAGTCCTCGAGTGATGTCGCTCAGGGATATGGCCATCACTTGGCAGATGGTGTCCTATATGTGTGGACTCAAGAGTTGGTGACAATTGCAGTGAATTAATGAGTGAATTGTTGTCCAAAAGAAATGCTTTTTTGTGTTGTTTTGAAAGCAAAGCATTGTATGGCATATGCAGTGAAATGCATTCACCACTCATTGTCATTGTTTTCTCTACAGTTTCAACACTTTTATTCACTTTTCATTATTTATCAAATTGTGGCTCAATTTGTAATTTTATAACAAGTTATAAGTCTTTAGGAAAATTAATTACTTTTTAATATACTAAATATTCATTTAAAGATACAGTATTTATAAAATATAATTAATAACTAAAAATGTTTTAATTAGCAAAACAAAGTACCGGTAAAACAAAATTGATAACTTTGATATTAATTAACATAAAAAAGATTTCATGTGAGATACACAAATAGCTAAAATAATTTAAAATTGAGCTAAACTTGAAAACATAATCATTTGAGACAGTGTTCAATGTTAGGTTTGTTTGCAAACCACTTTGTCAACTTTTGCTTGATACAAGTTGCCAAATATCTCAATCTCGACACTCGAGGGTATGTTTGAGTTCTTCAAGAACTTGTCGTAAATGAGTCCAAATGCTAGCATTCGTTGACTTTTATGAGAGTAGAAATTTTTACGCACAAAACCAATGGCCTGGGAGTCCGACCAAATGGGTTCGAGTCCGCACACTATGGGTCTCTTGTTCTCGGGTCTGATCCAAACGTAATGCTTATTTTGGTCTTCGCTTCTCATATCTTTGTAATCCGTATATTGTTTTCGTTTGTGTTCACAGATATGAGTGTCGAGTCCCACATCCCATAGCATGTCCTCGGATCTCATGTCCAGACACCCGGACAGCCATTGGTTCTCGTTTTTCAGGGACTCGTAAGCTCTGTAACCGGCATTTGCTACCAAATCATTGGCTATGATTTTATTGTAAATTGTTTTCAAGTGTTGGCCGTTATTTAAATGCAATTCCCATCCCGTGTGAGACACTTGCGAGAAGCGTATTAAACGCATTTTCATAGCCTTTCAAATAAATTATTACATTTATATTTATAATACAAATCATTTATAAACTAGGTATTCATTGACTTTATAGATTATATTCTTACGTCTACTTCAATTTCCCGGTGAGTTTTGTCATCAATGTTTTCAAGTGAGATATTTAGACATTTTTCAAGAATTTCTGTACTTTTGGGGCCATTAATAGACAGAATTCCCACATCTTTTGACAAATCAATAATTTCTGTGTTTTTCATATTTTGGTCGTTAATTAAATTACAAAAATTGACAAAAACATGATTAGTGGAGATGTCGGCGCATGTGATGTAAAACTGATTGTCATTCACTTTATTGATGATAATCTCGGCTGTAATACCGCCTCTCGTATTGAGTAGATATGAAAGAATTGTTGAATTATTTAGCATTGATTTCACATCAGTTGGACTCAAGCTATCGATTACTTGCAGTGCATTCTCTCCGCGCACTAAATACTTAGCCATTGATGAGAGGTTGAAAAGAGCAGCCCTTTCATGACATGACTGGCATTCATATTTAATGGCTTTCCACTGGCGACTGTCCTCAGACCAGTCGTACGTGTTGTCCAAATCAATGTACTGCTCAGTGGTGAGTGGCGTCGACACTAAATCAAACCAATCCGGACACTGAATGCCATGTCTTTCGCGATACACACAACCATTACTCTTAAGCAACTCATATAACGCATCGCTGAACGTCTCGTTTCGGGCTTTTGTGTTGAATAAAAATTTTATTTTATTAAACTAAATCAATGCATGACATACATGGCAACCGTACCGCAGATTGGCTCATCAAACTGATAGATAATACCGTAGTTTCTGGCGTACGCCTCACGACATCTCTCATGAGACCAAACTCTGTTATTAATCAAATGCCTGTTAAACCTCTTTATATCATAAGCGGATAAGTCGATGTCAGGTGAGCCTGTAGTGAGCCATTTAGCCATCTGATAGCCAACCCCTCCCGATAGGCTGATGCCGAATGAGTTGAAAGCACTGGCGTGAAAGAAACCCCGGACTAACGGGTCCTCCCCTAGCAGTGGCTTGTGGTCGGGTGTGAACGACTCGGGCCCACAAGTGGTCGCTTTGATCCCAGTTTCGCCAATTATTGGCATCAATTTGGCTGAGTTTTCCAAATGAATGCCAAACTTATCCCAATTGAGATCAAATAGAGTGAACGGCTCTAACGTTGAGATTTTATGGCTAATGAGCACCGGATCCGGTTCGTAGCCACCGATACACAGACTTTTGCCCGACACACGAAATGCAATGGACAGGTCGTGGTCTCGGATATTAGGAGTCTTATTGTGGACGACACCCTCAATTGGCTCTGTTATGACATACGAGTGCTCCATTGTTTCTTGCGGTATATTATCGATTCCTATATAAAAACATTTCATTATTCTTAAGTCAAAATATTTGTCTTATTTAAGGTCTAGTATTTTTATCTAGCTGTTATGGTTATGCTGTATTAAAAACTATTTTCGCTGAATATTATATATAGAGCTATGCATAAAAACACATAAGAAATTGATTAATAAAATAATATTCAGACAACAACTTAAAGGCCAATCCCTGTCAAGAAGAACAGGAAATTATTTTTTAGCTGTGGTTTGGATTGGATTTAAATGGAAAGTCACAGAATAGATGAAAACCAATTGTAAATACATAATTTCCTTCATTGGGCTCACAGTTTACCTCAATTTGATATTTCGTATGAAATTCAAAATTAAATTACACTGTTTTTCATCAAATGAATTGAATTTATATTTTTCTATTGAATTGTAAATAAATTGATATAAAAATTTCCATTTATATTGTATACTAAGAATCAAAAATTTTGAGAAAAATATATTATTGAATAAATTAAATTTTGATATTTATATCATTTAATAAATTATATATGACTTTAAACGATAAATACTTTGTGCGGAAAAATCGCATGAATTCTGTCTATATTTACATAACCTTAACATTCAGTAGAGACAAGAATTTAATGTCTAATAAAATGTCTGGTTATTGAACCATAAGATTGCATTGAAAGTGTTAATAATAATAATGAATACGAGCATTTAGCTACTAATTTGCTACCAACCTGCTAATTTAGCTACGATTGGTGCCCAGACACCGGAACTGTTCACAACAACACTGGTCTCGATGTCATGTCTGAGTCCATTGTACTGAACGCTAAGTTTATTTACTTTGCGTTGTCTCGTATTCAATGAGAAGCAGTCACTGGTATTGATAGCAATCAAACGACATTTACTAAACACTTGAATATTTGCTGCCTTAATAAGCGCCGAGCAATACATATGCGGGTCAACGAAGCCGTCGTTAGGGCTATAGAGACCGCCCGTCAGATCGCTGGTCTTCTCGTCAATCAATGGCTTCAATAAGTCAATCGTTTGACTTTTGTCCAAAATATACGATTCTATGCCATAGTATTTAGACATCCCGTGCAGGCGTTGATATTCTTGCATTCGTGCGGTATTATGAGCTAAAAATAGTCCCCCGTTATTGATCCAACCCGTGGCGTCCACTCCCGAGTGAGACAGCAAACGCTTTGACACCAACTCGTGGGTACGACTCAAGAGATTTATGTCTGTTTCTGATGGCCGTAATCTCCACACCAAACCTTAGCACCAAATATCATGTCTTTGAAAACAATAAAATATATATAATTGTCATGATATGTGTACCATTGGTATGCCATGTCGTGCCACTGGTTATCTCATCTCTTTCGATGACAATCACATTATTATATCCCAATTCATTCAAATGGTATGCCGTCGACAGGCCTATCACTCCGCCTCCTATTTGACAAAACAATGTATTTGATAATTGATTTCAAGTCAATGACAACTGACCCACAACTACAACATCACTAGATTTGGGCAATATTTTAGTCGAATATAGTCTTGAGAATTGTCGGTACATTTATTTTAGACTTTAAATGATACAGGTATTAAAATCTTAAGAATACAATTTTATACTGTATAATATTGATATAAAATATAAATATCAAATGCAATTCAATAAGTTTTACATTTGTTTGTGTTACATAATATAAAAATCAAACATTTTCATTTATTGCACATTCATCGTATATACAAATTATTTTATTTAATGTGATGTTTTTATATTTAATAAAATTTATATAATATAAATATGTGTTTTTTATTAATGCTTTCTCAACACAGAATAATGATTAGATAATTTATTTAATGATAAATTCACTTATAATGTACTGAATTGAGTGTTAGTGTGGTTTATTGACTATAAGAAATATAAACAAATTATTAGGCAATTAATATAAATATAAAACGAGTCTAAATAAATAAATTTAGATGAATTCTGGACAGTGGGCGCATAATTAGGGACAGTTGGGTAGAGGCACTTATTTTTACGATGTTCAGACTTTTTAATGTGTTCCTGACACAACTTCTTGAAAGGACCGATACACGAGGCATAAGATATGGCGTACGGAATGAATGTCTGCTCCACAACCCCTCTAAACAGGTGTCCATTTACTCCCTGGGCATAGACGGGCACGTCTTCGCCCCCATGAGTCTCCCAACGCCGGGGAACCGCCGACTCCTGAATATATTCTTTGTTCGCTATATATATGAATAAATAAATTGACATTAATTTTAAATTTTTTGTTTTCAAATAGATGTGTGAGATATTTTTTCTAATAAACAAGTAAGTTTGAATTGTTACTTTCTCCCATTTTTTTTGGTTTTCTCATTTCATTTTACCCAGACATTAATTTTTAATGAATATTTTTTATTTATAACTGTTGTGAACCCAGTGGTACGGAATATACCGGTGAAGTTAACACTCGACTAGAGTATTGTGTAAAGTATTGTGAATTTCATCACTTCTTGTGATGTATTATGTCTGAAGTGTTGCTTTCCTTTCGGAGTTTGCATTCAATTCTCATTTCTATTACATTCGACAATAGAAGCGATGTTTTGCCACTATTCTCGTTGTCAAAGGTATCCTAACTTTTATTATAAAATTGCAAACATTGTGTTCAATACATAAGAAAAAGTCAAGAAATAGAGTAATAAAAATTCAATTCAATTAAACGGTAAATCCATTCATTGGATTTCTACCTCAACTCAAGCCTAAAAGCTCACTTCGTATTGACATTTATTGTAGAAAAATACTTTATTGTACTGGTTTACTTTGATCTAATGGTTTAAACATATCTATTATGTTATTAGCTCTGAGGACAACAAAGTATTTTTCAATTTTTATATATAACTCTAAACCGATTGAACCGTTAGATTAGGGGTTAGAGCGGGCGGCAGATGTTTGACTTGAATTAGAAATTGAGTGCAATTATTATTGTGAAAGGAATTCAATGTTTATTAACACTATATATCAGCTATTCTTAAGGTTTTGCTTACGTAACGGATAAGTAAACTTCATTAAAGTTTTATTATAATAACAAATTTGTCGACAACTTTTGAGTTGATTTAAAATTTAAATATTAAACAATACGTGTTTATTGGAAAAGTTTTTCAACTTTTATATTCAATTTATAGTTTGCTATTGAATTTATTTTCCATTATTCTGTTAAAACGACTACATTGTACTCATAAAATAGTGTGTTGGCTTATTAAAAATGGTACCGGTAAAACAAATAATGATTTAATCAATTTAAAAAATAATTTGTATTTAACTAAAATTATCTCGTTTGTACAACTAAATTTGCCGGTATATAAAAATTTAATTAGTTTATGCAGTTGTAAATTATTTTCACATTAAATAAACATTAATTCATTAATCATATCATCTGTATTACTAGTAATTTGAAAATTAATTATTTTTAATTGATATAATTTAAATATTTACTTTTTATGTA
>CAJPVJ010002166.1:0-13838 GCA_905397405.1 Oppiella nova
TGTCAGATACTTTCACTTCGATGTCATCTATCCTTTGCGCGGCTCTAATGATAGGCCGGCCAACGATCGATGGAAAGGTATGTAAGGGAAAGTTGGATCCGGAAGAGCCTCCATAACCACACTTCACAAACTGTACGCGTAATCAATGAACAGGTCGTTAAATGAAATAGTTTTTAACCATCGATGGCTAAGTTTAGCGATTATCACACTTACACCGGTTCCGTTGTCGCACACGATTATCTTACGGCCCTCGCTGTCCATTATCTATCACTTTGGGATCAACTAAATGCAGTGTTTGATGGGTATGTGGGAAGTGTTGGTGACAGTTGTGATGATTAACTAAATTGTTGACAGATTTAAAGGGCAGTCAATCAGTGAGTCAGTGATTCAGTGAATGACTGCAAAGCACTGCAAACACACCCAAAAACACTACACAAACACAGAGACCGCACGCCATCTGGTGTTGCGGTATAAAAGCACTTCCGGCGGTGCTTAAGGAATATATCAATGAAATACATGTCCACGGATTGGGATACAGGTGCTCAGTACAGATCTGGTCTTCTTTCTGAGCGGTCACGTCGGGAACGGGAGTTATGGGCACTTAAAGTAGGTATGCCTCATAGGCTTTGCCCATAGGAAAGTGAACAATAATTTGTTAAACAATATGACTCTCGCGAGACTCGGATTACAATTAAGACTATTTTTATGAACACTGGACTCAATCATAGACTAATCGCTGTAATGATGCGGCGCACCGTTACCATCACCTATTAGACCACAAAATACTGATTTTAATTCAATTAATTTCTTGGTAATAATTTTTAGGTTGGTTAGGTCACACGCAGAACACTAATTGGGTGACAAAATCGTAATTTTAATTAAATTAAATTACTTTGTAATATTTGTAGGTTGGGTAGGTTACATGGCAAACACTGATTAGGTAACTAAAACTTAACATAACATTAAAACATAGGTCTGGATATGTCTATATATGATTTACAGTAATTTAGTTTATTTTCATTGTTATATTTATAAATTATTGTTCACTTTTCTATGGGCAAAGATTATGAGGCTCACCTACTTTAAGTGCCCATAACTCCCGTTCCCGTCCTGACCGCTCAGAAAAATTGCCAGATCTGTACTGAGCACCTGTAGCCCAATCCGTGGACATGCATTTCATTGATATATTCCTTAAGCACCGCCAAAGTGCTTGTGTTCCGGTGTTGCCTTTCGGGCCACAGAAAGGCTTCATTGAAACTTTGGTTTTGAAAACTTAAGTTTTGTGACCACTTTTGCCATATCCTATATGAATGCATTGAAATTTATTAATATATTTATAGCCCACCCGTGTGTATGCTTTCACATCATTTGGACAATAGTTTGGTTTTCAAATAAATTGTCTGTAAGTTTAAAGTAATTTTCTACACACTTTTGTAGTTATTAGTCTAATATGTATATAACTGTAACTTTGATGACCCCATGGGTCAGGTACACCTGTATGCATGCAATTGCGAGACATTGCCTGTACACAAATCATGTGACTTTGTGCAGTTACATGGCAAACACTGATTAGGTAACTAAAACTTAACATAACATTAAAACATAGGTCTGGATATGTCTATATATGATTTACAGTAATTTAGTTTATTTTCATTGTTATATTTATAAATTATTGTTGACTTTTCTATGGGCAAAGATTATGAGGCTCACCTACTTTAAGTGCCCATAACTCCCGTTCCCGCCTGACCGCTCAGAAAAATTGCCAGATCTGTACTGAACACCTGTATCCCAATCCGTGGACATGCATTTCATTAATATATTCCTTAAGCACCGCCAAAGTGCTTGTGTTCCGGTGTTGCCTTTCGGGCCACAGAAAGGCTTCATTGAAACTTTGGTTTTGAAAACTTAAGTTTTGTGACCACTTTTGCCATATCCTGTATGAATGCATTGAAATTTATTAATATATTTATAGCCCACCCGTGTGTATGCTTTCACATCATTTGGACAATAGTTTGGTTTTCAAATAAATTGTCTGTAAGTTTAAAGTAATTTTTTACACACTTTTGTAGTTATTAGTCTAATATGTATATAACTGTAACTTTGATGACCCCATGGGTCAGGTACACCTGTATGCATGCAATTGCGAGACATTGCCTGTACACAAATCATGTGACTTTGTGCGATTGAATGGATGTGTAACGTTGTATGTGAACAGTAGGTGTAGTGTTGAATGAGTTTCGTGAGGAAAAAAACCAAACGATTTGTCATTTGACTCGTGATCTCATTGACAGTGAAAGTGTGGACACAATTGTCACACAATTGGTGCCAAAGATGTTCACAGAGTTGGATCTGAAGCCACAGTTAACGGCACCCGTCACTCAACTGTCGTTGGGATGCGTTGTCGGCGACCATTCATTTGTCGCACACTTTGGGATCAATGATAAGACCAAAGACATGGATGTTGTGTCGGAAATGAGGGCTTTGTTTGTCAATCACAAGAAGAAGGTATTGATTCAACTGAAGACCAGTCGCACAGTTGTGGCCAAAGTGGAGGCCAACTGTTGTTCGAGTGACGAGGGCTTTGAATCGGATCTGGAGGCCAAGGCTCGCGAAATGACGCGCGAAGATGTGATGGAGGAGTGGCTGTTTGACGCTCACAGATACGAGTTTGTCGTGAACTACTCGCAGATCAGATCCATGGCAGTGATGGGCGATAAAGTGGTGATGAAACTCATGTTTCCTCCACTTCTCTAACCTGTATGCATGCAATTGCGAGACATTGCCTGTACACAAATCATGTGACTTTGTGCGATTGAATGGATGTGTAACGTTGTATGTGAACAGTAGGTGTAGTGTTGAATGAGTTTCGTGAGGAAAAAACCAAACGACTTGTCATTTGACTCGTGATCTCATTGACAGTGAAAGTGTGGACACAATTATCACACAATTGGTGCCAAAGATGTTCACAGAGTTGGATCTGAAGCCACAGTTGACGGCACCCGTCACTCAACTGTCGTTGGGATGCGTTGTCGGCGACCATTCATTTGTCGCACACTTTGGGATCAATGATAAGACCAAAGACATGGATGTGTTGGAAATGAGGGCTTTGTTTGTCAATCACAAGAAGAAGGTATTGATTCAACTGAAGACCAGTCGCACAGTTGTGGCCAAAGTGGAGGCCAACTGTTGTTCGAGTGACGAGGGCTTTGAATCGGATCCGGAGGCCAAGGCTCGCGAAATGACGCGCGATGTGATGGAGGAGTGGCTGTTTGACGCTCACAGATACGAGTTTGTCGTGAACTACTCGCAGATCAGATCCATGGCAGTGATGGGCGATAAAGTGGTGATGAAACTCATGTTTCCTCCACTTCTCTATCATGTGATCAATGAAGACGTGAACGACTATTCCGATGGCGATGTTGACGACGACGACGATTTGGACGCCAATAAAGACAGGAGAGACCAAGAGATGGATGTCTTAATGGATGACATGATGTGTGATATCATTGACTGGAAATGTGAATTACAGGACCCTTTCGATGGCTTTCGATTGCGGACCAAAAAGTTCTTTGATTTTGATGAACAGATTATCACTAAAAGTAATTGCATTCAAATAACAATCCAAGACATGGACACACTGTCGGACATCATCGCCAATATTAAAGCATTTGATCCAATGATTGTCATTCATAAGAAGGATTACGATACCATTGATTACATGTTGGACACAATGTCTATGGATTGTCGTGTGTCTGAACTGCCATTCGGTGTCCGCTATTCATTGGAAGCGCTGACCAATCATTCGTATTATTTGATGGATTCGTTGGCATTCAATGGCAATACTTTTGAAGATTTTGTAGATTTAGTGCTAGAGTTGACATCAATTAACCAAACATTTGTTGAATTCTCGTTGAATGAACTGCAGAAGAAGATTGAGAACAATCTGGATATGAATCCGATAAGAGATTTGCGCCAATCGTTCCACACGTACACCAAAAAGGAGCCGAAGAAGTGGACCAACCCTTCTGTTGTATGCATTCGTCGATGTATTCTAACGCCAACTCGTGTTCTACTGCTGCCGGCGCTCCCACTCCAAGAGAGCCGATTTATTCGTACGGCTGATCCCGAGTATGTCATCCGACTCATCATCAAAGACGAGGACTTCCAAACACTGACATTCACTGCGTGCCGAACATCCCTTCCCGAAGAGCATACTATTGTCCAACAGATCTACGAGTTCCAGAAGAACGTTATCACAGATCGTATTATAAATGGCATCGAAATCGCTGGAAGAAGATATGAACTGTTAGGAGCGTCGACGAGTCAGCTCCGGGATCACGGGTTTGTGTTGTACGCGCGCGATACAGAGCACCGGGATGTGCAGCATATATGCCGACAGATAGGCGACTTGCATAGCATCCGAAATGCCGGCAAATATATCGCACGAATCGGTCAATCGATGTCTCAAGCGATGGGTTTTGTTCCGGACGTCCATTGCGTTGACTTCATCGACGACATCACCGGTGGCTCTCATACGAAGACTGGAGAGCCGTACACTTTCTCTGATGGCGTGGGTATGATATCCCAAGACATGGCTAAAGAGATTTGCTCTACGCTTCACATCAAGTCTGTGTCCACATTTCAAATACGATACGCCGGCTGTAAAGGCATTCTTGTGGTGAACCCAACCCTTGCCGGCAAACGAATACGGATGAGACCGTCGATGAAGAAGTTTGAGTCCGACTCTAAAGAGTTATACGTATTGAAAGTGGGAGAACAGCGCAGTTGTTATCTGAATCGACCGCTCATTTCAATACTCAATCAAATGGGAGTCGAAAACGACGTGTTCTTAAGGCTACTGTTCACCCGACACAAGCAATTGGTGGACGCCTTTGGCTGTGACCGCAACGCCATTGATCTGATCCAAGACTATTCCGGACTGAGATTAGATTATAAGAAACTCTTGGATTCGGGAATCGGTGTCTTAAACGAGCCATTCTTCGTGGAGATGATTGAGTCGATCATCAAGAAAGTGAGTCTCGATTTGCGAAATAAGGCCCGAATTCTGGTGCCATTGGACTCCGGGAGAGTGATGTTCGGCGTATTGGATGAGACAAACACTTTGAATTACGGCGAAGTGTTTGTTCAGTACAGCCATCACCTCACGAATAGGAAATGTATTCTGGAACAGGAGATATTGGTGACGAAGTACCCGTGTATGCATCCGGGAGATGTACGCAAACTAAAGGCAGTGGATGTGCCGGCCCTCCACCACATTGTCGACTGTGTGGTGTTCCCGGCGCGCGGTGAGCGACCCCATCCCGACGAGATGGCCGGCAGTGACTTGGATGGCGACGAATACAGTGTTATTTGGTTCAGAGACTTGATATTTACTAAGGAAAATGCGGATCCCATGTACTTCCCGTCGGGTGAGACCAAAGACTTGGGTCGTGCCGTCACTACCGAAGACTTGTTGGAGTTTATGGAGCGCTTCATTGCCTGCAATCAAGTGGGTCTCATCGCCACATCCCATCTGGTTTGGGCCGATCGCAAGCCGGACGGCATATTCAACGGTATTTGTCTGAATCTGGACTACAAATACGCGGTGGCACTCGACTACGCCAAGACTGGAATCAATGCACGGCTTAGGAGTGACCAGAAATCCGATAAGTATCCCGACTTTATGATGAAATACAGCGAACGGTACACATATGAGTCCCACAAAGCGTTGGGAAAGCTCTACCAAAGGAACTGCGATTTTCACGACATTATCACTGAGTTTTGTGGACAACGAAAGGATTTGTTTGAATTGAATCCCAAATTGATTGACAAGAATGCGGACCAATATAGGAGTGACGCCGAAGATATGTTTGATTTCTATAAGCGAGCCGTAGATGACTTAAAACAACAGTTTGGTATCGAGAGTGAGGCCGCATTAGTGAGCTCTACGTTCACCAAAACTCATAAATACATGTCCACTCATAATGATAGCAACGATACCCACGATTTGATATCCAATATAGTATATAAATTGTTTAACGATTTTAAAGAGAAGTTTGAGAGTGGAGTCGATTGCGATGCCCAGCGCTTAGCCAAAGCCAGCGCTTGGTATCAGGTCTCGCACGACATCAACAGTAAAAACAGTGATAAATACTACGGCTTTCCTTGGATTGTGAGCCAATATCTGGCAAAACTTGCCGTCAGGAACGGCTCACAAAGACATGATTGCACTCAACATTGGGACGAACTGATGGCACAATCAAACAGAATTCCAATACACTGTATAAAACAAATAATTAGTTATTGTATTGAGACGACACATTTGACACAAAAATTCAATCAATACATCGACCGTATTGTCAAACAATTGCTTGAGAAGTATGACACGACAGACGATAGAGTGTCGGAAACTATAATAATTGAATTGTTTGATAAATTGATTGATATTATGTGTGATAATAATGATGAAAACGACCTCTGGATGCACAACGATGTCGATAAGGTGTCGATGGCCGCACTCATAGCTAAGTTCAAAGTGCAAGCAATCGGTTTAAGGGATGCCGTCGCACACCAGATCAGCGTTCGCACCAATACTGTTGTGTCGGCCGATCGCCAAGTATTTGTGGCCAAGATATCGGAACATTTCACCAAATATTTCATATCTAATGAGACAACATATGCAACATTTGTGGACAATTGCGTGAAGGAGACCGGTTTGACGCCAGCGTTCGTATGGCCCACCCGTGCCGACAAAGGCGAGGCTTCCGTCTGTGTTTACGGCAGTTATCAAGCGGTCGAAAGGTTTAGGAAATGGTTTATTCGCACCAATTTTAAAGGGTTGCGAAGAGCAGTATAATTAATCTGTTTTTTATACTTTTTTTTGTATTCTTTCTTTTTATATCTCATATCAATTTTTATTGTAAACAATGCTTTTGATTTTTAACACATTAATCCATTTTTTATGTTTACGGTAATAATTTATTGTATCGACATTCTAATGTTTTTAATGAATTGATTAATTAAATGTTTTGCTTATATTTTTAAGATTGATATTTTACTACAATCGTTAGATATTATTTAGAAGTTCACTTTTTAACATTCTTGTGTACCTATAGTTTGACTGATTGTTAAGACAAATTAACTGTTAAATTAAAGGTTAATATGTGAGCAATAATAAGAGCATACGTATGGTTACAAATAATTGAATCTTTTTGTGATCCGATCGACTATAAGTAGTTGTTTTGTTAACAATTTTGCTTTTATGTGTCCATAGGGTTGGACTACAATACTCTTAACTGTTTCTCTCTCTCTCTCTCTCTCTCTCTCTCTCTCATCGCTCATTCACTCTATTCACTTGATTGTCCTTTTTTGCAAACAATAATTTGTCGCATATTTGGCTCAATGAATGGGTCAAAATAGGCCAGTAGTGAGGGGTAGTGTAGTCACGAGAATATAAATTATACACATTGTGTGTGCGCCGGTAGTCAGTCTAACAATTATAGTTACAAATGAGAACTTTTTAATTTATTTTTACAAAAAACCAAATCACATATTTGTGGGAATTTTTAGTGATAGGATTAGTGGAGAGATTTACATAATATTGTCGGTCAGGACTGAACGGATTTTGTGTTTTATTATTCCCTTAATTATTATTATAATTCCATAAGAGTTTGTATTGACATTTGAATTGTTGATTGAATGGTAATGCATTTGGGATTTATTTGCATTTTTTAGTGCAAAATATTATTGAAAGCAAATAATTGGTGAAAATAAAGGGAAGAATAATAATATCACTTAAATATGAAATGACGACAAGAATGCCAATTCATACACTACTCTATGAGTGCAATGCATATGGGCTTTGGGTTTAGGGCTGATATGAATCGATGCTTTGTGCGGACAATAAGTATTAAACATATCGATAATAATAGTTTTGCTGACAATAATAGTTGGCCCACAATAAAGTGAAATCAGGTTTTGCTTTGCATTACATATTGATGTGTTTGTATAGAACTATAGTATAGGACAAACAGTTAGTACAGAGTTGTCCTCACTCTTTGTTAGACAGTAGGAAAACAACACAAAAAACTCTATGAATATGGATATGAATTTCAGGTCTGACCAGCGAGAGAGAGAGAGAGAGAGAGAGAGAGCCTGAGCATCGGCATATACAGTACAATACTTTATACAGTATGCAGTATTGGATATTAGAAATAATAGAAAGTAATAATAGTGTTGACAAATGGACCATTGGTAATTGTTTGCGACAACTGGACTGCTATTGTGTCAGTAGTATATGACTACTGTTGCATACATTGATGGCTCATTTTATGCGCCCAAACACACCATCTCTCTATACGCTAGTAGACAGTGAGAGACATATGAGATCCGGAACTCAATAAAAATAATGTTTAATCATATTCATGAACTGGAAATCGGATCATAACAATGCATACTCTCCCTTACAGCCGACATACCATCCCAGACCAATCACACAATCCTTATAAGTTTTTTACAGACTCTCTCTCTCTCTCTCTCTCTCTCTCTCTCTCTCATCCTATCTCTATCTGTGCCTTATATATGACTGATTATAATCCTCTATAATACTAATTCTGTAGATATTATTTGGAATACAATATAGAGTTCAGAACTACATCTGCTTTAAAACTATATTCAATGCATCGCTATATAAGTAATATATATTAATATTACATATATTTGTATGAAATATTTTAAAGCTTTTTTGCTCCTCTAAATCCATTTTGTCTATTATTACGAGTTTTTTGGACAATAATTCTTTAGAAAAGAGTTTGTCGTCGTTTAGTCTCTCGTGTGAAAACAGTTTAGAGAAGTTTTTTTATTGTAGTCGTGATTATTATTATTAGTATTATTTGAAAACAGTTTAGAGAAATTTGAGAGCAGATGTCTTTATCATAGGAATACAACAAAATCCAATGCATATTCATGTTTGTATAGTTTATTACATATAACACACACTTATTGTGCGCTCAGGTATGGGTGATGGGTGTCGAAGAGAGTGCATGGATTCAGTTATCACTGGGACTCGACATCACTCGACACTAAAGCAAAGTTTGTCTAACAATTTGTTTGAAAGTAAGATGTGTTAAGTAATGGTTGTCAAAAAGTTGGCCAATTATTACATTGATTGGCCGGTGCGCTGACAATCGCCCGGCGCTTACAATGATTGTGTATTTGTCTTCGCATTTCTTTATAGTTTGCATTCAATCGCTATTATTATTATAGAGAAGGCAAAGCACTAAATATTATTACATCTAAAAGGATAGACATTACTGTATAAGCAATTCATTTCCAAATCTCTTTCACATCTCTCTCTCTCTCTCTCTCTCTCTCTCTCTCCCATGCATTTCAATGAATACAAACAAACATACAGTGAGTTTGGCTTCGAGTTAGGGGTTCGGACAGGAGTGCAGCGAACACACGGGCCATACAATGGAGAGCACCGGCAGACAATGCTTTTTAAATTGATGGGCGGAGACCATCCAGAATACACTTCTTTATAGTTTGGAGAGAGAGTTGTGTTCGGGTGACAAATACACTGCCGGTGATCGGCCCCAATAAAACTGCTTCCAGTACTTCACACTCACTCTCCCTATCCCTCTCGCAATACTGTACGGTATATATACACCACTCTATTATCAACCATTTTTCACTCCTCACAAATCTTCTCAATGAGTGGTGTCTTGCAATCCCTCTCCTCTGTGTGCTCTCTATGTGCCTCTTAGTGCTCAATACGAGTGCCACTACTCCTCACTCCGGCATACAATACAATACTCCGCTTACCGGCCGATAAGCCTACTTGTGGTGAAGGTGTGCGACATTGAGATTATGACTTCACTCGCGACAACTTCAAGACAACTCTATTAACGCCAATCTATTTTGAATACAAATTCTTGCATTTCTTTTATTTTTGAATCGCATTTGACTTTTGAAGTGATGTCGAGATCTTTCTTTGTCGACTCATTGCTCGACTTAACCACTAATAATACGTCGGTTAAGGCGAGTAAAGAGCAAAATAATCTAACGGCACAACACCTGATGGCCAGCCGTGATATTGACACCAAACACGCATTGGAAAGACTACTGAATGTAAAGGTTGATAATGAGATGACAGTTGGCTTACATAAGGCTGGCAGTGATGGTAAACATGGCATCGATTATCGGCAACTGTTTGGCAACAGTTCTTTAAATAGAAACTCATTAGAAGCCAATCATTACGGCAAACGTGAGTAAAAACTATTGAGGCATTCATTGCACGCCTACTATATGTTACTAAATCATTGCATTCGCCTTGAAGTCATCCTTTTTATAAGACTTGATTAAAAATTCCTATTTTATAGCCTATTTTCCATGAATTAGTTTTATAATAATTTAAAAGATTTCAAATTGAATTATGTCTGTAAGAGTTTTGAAGTGTATTACAAATAGGTTTAGCGTCTGAGCCCTTGAATATGCCGTATAGACAGCGCTGTAATAACCTGTTGCTCTTCAATAACACTAATTTTGAGATTTGAAAGCATTTTATGTTATATTCTGTATATTTATTAAAAACAATTAATCCCCAAAAGCAAAGTCAGAATATATTTTTCTTTTTAGTTGAGTTGAGTTGAGTACAGCGCTACTGTATTTAATTGCAATTTGAATTCATGGTAACCATTGCTATTGAATTATTCCGTATGAACTCATTCTATGAGCTTTTTATTCAGACTTCAATTCACTGAAGACTTTGTGAATTATAATCTTTGAGAATATTCTTGTTTACAAAATAATATTTCTAATTATTTTCTAGGAATTAAGATTACATTATAGCGAATATAATGAAATATTATAATTAGATTGATAATATAAAGGATGTCAGTTATTATTTTCTTTTGTATTTATATCAAAATTATTTATTACGAAAACAACCTTAACTTAGATTTACTCAGGTATTACAGTTATTTCGTTTGAGTTATTTTTGTCAAAATGAAAGGCCTTTATAATACCGTTTATTAATTTGTGACTTTATTTACCTTTCTAGGAATCTGATTGTTTGAATTTGAAATATATTTATAATAGTGAATTAAATTTAAAATAGTGTAGAATGTAATTAATTAAATTTAATAAATTATATTAAAATTTTAATTGACTTATATTTAATGTTAAAATCTGTAACAGTTTAATACAAATAAGAATTTCATGTTAAGGAGAATTTAATATTGATTTTTATTGAATTTAATATAAAATTTTAATTTAAAACATATTACTTCAATTTAATATAAAATATATAACATCAAAATTTTTTTAAAACGCTATATTTATAGGCAAAATCATATAATTTAAAATTGAAATACAAATATAGGTTCTACTGTTCCCCAGCCTCCCGTCTCTCCCGATTTGGACACTTCAAAGCGATGCTCACGACTTCGCACAGCCTTCACATCCACACAAATCGTTCACTTGGAGTATGAGTTCAATAAAAATATGTATTTATCGCGTCTCCGGCGTATAGAAATCGCACACTATTTGGGATTAAGTGAGAAACAGGTTAAGATATGGTAAGCATTTATGTGTTATATTCTCATTGCATTCCACTCTCTATTCGCTTATTTCTCGCACATTATATGCAATTCTGACTCTAATTTATAGTAATATTCTATACCCGCGAATTGCAATCAACTGATAGTGAATGGCTTTCTACTATTTAATAGTATTTGATTAGATTATAATAAATAACAAATTCTTATATTATATTTAGGTTTCAAAACAGACGAGTGAAGCATAAAAAGGAAGTAATAGTCGACAACTCGGGCGGTGGTGTTGAGGCCGATACGAAAAGTGGCATAAAGTGTGTGTCGGACGCCTGCAAATGCCGGTGCGCTCACAGCCTTATGGATGGGAACAGTAGTGACAGCAGAATCGGCACCGATTGTGATGAAGGCATTGTGTGCAGCAGTACTGGCATTACAACCAATACTATGGCCTTTAATATTACGGCCAATAATCATAATAATAGCATTAATAGCTAGATGTTAGGGCTATGTGTGACCAACAGCTACCAGCGCTAACTGCTTGGAACTGTACTGTAAGTGTGATTTATGAGTGTCGATGTGTGCACACCATTCACAACGTACGGCTCATTCTCTCAATGGACTCGAGAAATGCCTGTCCTATGATTGATGACCACTATTTAGAGTCCAACACAAACCAATCAAATACTTTTGTTGACAAACAAGCGATCACATCGTGTGTATAAATTGAATTTTTAAACACATCAATGCTTTTTTGAATATTGCTATGTATTTATAAAAACATTTTGCCAAACTTTTATGGATATTATTATGTATTGTACTGTAAATACAATATTCATATGTATTATTGATATATTTTCTATGCATTTTCATTGTATATATTTGTGCGCTGAACCTATCGTTCAGTTTTGACTTACATTTCTTGAAAAGTTTTCTATTATAGCGAACAATAATAATGAAATGATAAATAAAATTATATTAATATTTATTATAAAATTAATTCACGGCCTTTTCATTTATCTATTCATCCGTAAATTATGTAATGGCATATTATAATGCAATATAAATCATAACAACAAATGAATGCCAAATATTAATGATTTATTAAACGAATATTATTGTGTATTATATAAGCGATATTTGAAAGTGATTTTTCACATGAGTTGACCCCTTCACCAAATAAAGACCGCACTCGTAGGCAATGATAGGCCAAACCTTTTTTGATTTTTCAATACATACTCCACTTCTTAAAGAGATGTGAAGTACTGTTAGCTCACACCTGCCCTTTCCTATCGCCTAAAATAGAGTTTGACTTTTCGCTACAATTATGAGACCAATAAAAATAAGTGTAAACTTCAATGAGATATATTGAAAAAAATGTTCAGGCAATAATGAGTCGGTTATATAAATCCACTTCAAGGCTGGGAAGTGGTGGCTCACACTATTCACCACCGCTTTTGTCTATTCATAACTTGAGTTATTGACTCAATAAAGGGGTACTGAGTCTGAGGCTGTCGGTGAGTGCGGTGTGTGTCCACACGTGCAGTCAAACCAAAGGGTAATTTAGGCATTAAAACAGCCATTACTATGAATAAGGACTCAAAGCATACAAACTATTATTCATACAATTCTTATTGTTTGCCAACAATTTTCTTAACCCCTATTCTACCGAATAAATAATGACTTCTATATATATGGTATGTGAAAAATAAACTAATTTATTATTTAATGTATTGGAAAGCTTATGGATTATATAATATTATATCATTTAATAAATGGTCGACTGATATGGATGTGAGTGCCCTTTCAAACGGTTTTGTGGTGTTGTCTCCCAAACAATCTCTCCCTTCAGTCGTCTATTGCGAGTATTCTGTTGTGAATAATATAAGAATTAAAAGAGTTATTCAATGCTAATGTTGTGTCAATATGAAGGAGAAAGGGATTTACATCTGCCATGTCTTATATCAATAAAGAGTTAACTAGGAATTAAATTATGCCCTCCATTATACTTTTGGCAATACCTATATTAAAGGTCATAAAAAAGTATAATCTATTCAAATGATATAATTATATGTCGGAGAAAAATATTCCTAAACATAATAGTTCATGAAAAGCAGTTTATTTGCTAAACTTTGACTTAATATATTATACCTCTCATGCAGTATTCAATAACATTTAAATTTTTATCCATAACTAAGGATTAAGATTGTGTTATAAATTATAACGTTACAAATAATTAATTGAAATGATTTTTATAACATTACTAGAAAGAATAGATTTGATTTCTAT
>CAJPVJ010002167.1:3399-13838 GCA_905397405.1 Oppiella nova
CAGAGACCTCAAAAGTTGTTTTTTACAAAAAATATGAACAACATATTTAATTTAATTTATATAGATTATCAGTAGATAAAGTACTTTACAAACACAAATATCATTACTATTTTTACATATTTAAAGTCACCTGTAAATGTGAAATTTCTAGACATTTCTATATTGATTTTTAGTAGAGAATTATAGTTTCAAAAATATTCACGAACTTAACTGATAGAAACTAATCAGATATATTTCTATGAGTTAGTTATTATTTTATACATAAAAATACTAAAATAAATGCTTTATTTAAAAATTACAGTTTTTAACTTGCAGTTAATATTTTAAAACTCTCACTCACACTAATGTGTACCATATTTGTGAGCCAAACATTTGAAGGATATTAAAAATGTTTGAGAGTTTGACTCCTTGGAGTCAAACTTTGAGGAGTCTGGTCTAAAGAATTGCACAATTGAACTCCTTTATGAAAAATGACATTTTGTGTATATTTTGTGTATAATTATGTTTTGCGTTTGAAATCTTCAGTAGCTTTCCGGATCTTGTTTTTCGGGTGGACTCGTACTCAACAAACTTGAGATCACTTCCCAATCCTTTAAGATTTTTGAAATATTTGTGTTTAATCAATATTTTTAATTTAGCTATAAATAGCCATCATATTTTTTAATAAAACAATGTTTACACAATTTTGAACTAAAAATATACTTAAATTGAACTCAATCATAATATTTATGACCGCAAAATGTACTCGTGATAAGTGAGCATTACACAATAAATTCCCCCTCAAATCACGTTGACCTTGATAAAGTAAAACTGATCTCGCATGCACTAAACATTATTACATTAATATATCAGTAAAGGAAGTTCAATAGGAATGGGAAGAAATATTTCCCGAAACTTAAATATTGCCGGAAAGAAGAACTTACATATGCTAAGTATTATGCTACTTAAGTAAACTTGTTTGATTCTCAATGTGGCCAAAACTAGCCTATACCCTATATGTTATAATGGATATAGGCTAGTTTTGGCCACATTGAGAATCAAACAAGTTTACTTAAGTAGCATAATACTTAGCATATGTAAGTTCTTCTTTCCGGCAATATTTCTTCCCACTCCTATTGAACACTGATATAAATAAGAGATTGCATTTTTAAAAATCTCACAATTAGTTTATTTTGAGATTCATATAAATTTTAATAATTTAAATTGATTATTTATATTAAGTATTTTAAACATTAAAATTATCTAGACTCTAGATTATACTTTTACACAAATATTAAAACAAGTAGAGGTTTTCAAAATAATTCAGTGATAAGAGTAATAAAATCTTTTTTACAAAACTTACAGTGGTATTCATAGTGTCGACTTAAGTCTTAGCTGAGTCTCACATTTTAAGTAATTGCCCAGCTCGTTTATGAAACGCATTTAATCTGAGCTGTACCTTAAAACAACGTCTAAATCTTAAAAATTTAAGTCTTATACCGATCAAACTTATCCCTGTAAGTAGGCTTCCCCTATGAAAGTGTATGGGCTCACATCGGACTGAATTTAAGATATTGTTAAAATAAAGAGTTAAGATGGTTTTGTGAAATGAGATTAGTTAAGTGGGCTAACATGCAATGTAAGGTCCAGCTCAGATTAAAATCCAAATTGTTTATGAATACCACTGTTAGTATATTTTTAAAACCGGTAAGTTGGGGCTATAAAACCATGAATATAGATTAAGGACTGGATTATCCATTCAAGAGATAGTTCGAGGGGCTTATGTCATATCTAAAGATTAAAGTCATTTTCATTCATAATATTATTGTTGGCACTCATACTATAAGTAATTGTACTATGTATACTATACTATACTATACACTGTATAGTCATCTCAGATTTGTCAATTCATATTATTGTATGCTAACATTTAAAAATAAGCATCATATTTTATAGCTTAATTAAGCTTTAATATTTGTTCATTTATCTATTATATAATTTTATAAACTTTATAATATAGAGCAGCATTTAGTGAACGTGTACATAGGCTTGATGTATCAGAATAAAATATTTTTTAAATCTAAATATTTGCTCAAAAATTCTAGAATCGGTATTAAAATTAGAATTTAATTATTCAATCTTTAGTCAAAACTGCAATTTTTGATTAAGGCTCAGTATTTATTATATATTATTTATTTTATTTATTACCGTATCTATAATTTGTTATCTATTCTACAATTGACAAGATTAGCCGTCAATCACAAAAGTACGTACGCAAAATTTTGGTCAAAACTTAAATATTGGGCCAAAATTATTAAGTATATACAAATTATTGTGTACGTATTGACTTACTTGGGAATTGCTAATTAGAGCACAATGAATTTTTAAAATATCTCAATAAATAACTATAATGGAACAAATTAAAATTTGAATTTAATCTTTAGACAATTTTTTAAACTTTATTATTTTAAGTTTAAAGATTTAGTTTAAAATTAAATTTGTTTTTATTTGAGATGTTTTTTCAATAACTTATTTAAAATATCAGATAAATGGATGGACAGTATGAGAAATCATTGAAAAGAAAATTATATTAAAAGGGGCGCCCAGGGATCGAACCTGGGGTCTCCTGATTACATGTCAGGTATCATAACATCTGTATTTGTCTCTATTATTTTTTAAATAGTATAATATGTTAAATTTTAGTTGTTCCAGCGCAATTTGTGGTAACCTGCTTATACATGACTATATATAATTGTATGAATATGATTAGAAACATACAGTACACTGTACTGGTACAGTAATAGAGAATAATATTATAATATGATTATGACGTTGATTGACACTAACTGTAGAGTATTTATATATGAAAATGATGTGAATGTGTGAATGCAGTGCCGTTTGTTGGCCCCAATTGGTGACCATATGGAGCATTGCTATAGTGTTGGTAATAATGGTTAGTGAGTCTGAGTGTCGGGACTTACATAAGCGTACATTTGCGGGGTTGGGATGTCTTGGAATCTACGATAAGGCAAAGTTTGCTCGTTTGGATCGGGTTTGCGAAGAATGCTATCAATTATACAGAGAACCAGATCTTCACACCAGTTGCAGGTATTGATCACTTTATTCACACAAATTCTTGGACTTCAATACTCACTCTAATAAGGATTCGTTTGAATAATGGAATAAACATTGAATAAACAAATCATTTATATTTATAATTCATATATTCTTTAGTTTTTTCGTGTATTTCAAGGTTTTCTATTTTGACATAAATTTATTTTAAAAATATATTTATTTTATTAGTATAATAATAATAATAGTCTATATGTTAATTCTTGGTATTCTTAGTAATTGTGCGTGCTATTTTATTGAATGTATGTTTTCAATGAATGTACTTTTCATTTATTGATTTGTATTCAAATTGAAGACAAGACTGCTTTCGAAACGAAGTGTTTGGTCGATGTGTCGATGCATTGCTTTTATCACACGAACAGAAAAAACTCGAAGAAATGGTTGAAGACTTATACGGAAAGAAATAAATTCATTGCCAACTCATTCAACTATATATTATTTATTCATTAAAATACAGTATATTTATCGTATTATTAAATTATATATGACTTAAAACATCTTTAAAAGTAATTTATATTTTATAATAAAATAAAACTGTTATTTTGAGCAAACAATCCAATTCGTATTAAAACACTAAATTCACAAAAAAAACATCAAATTATATTGAATCTATTTAATTTTCAATTTGCATGTTTTCAAGAATGTTAAAATTGAGATTTAAAATTAATTTTTGGTTACCAAGTTTTATGATTTAAGATATAATACAAGTATCTCTTGTCACAAAACGAAACATAAAACTGTAAGCTTTTTATTTTCAAAACATTTATATTGCTTATTTGTAGTCAATATAAAAGTGTTCACGATAAAAGGTTTCACCCATCTGATTGGTTTTTTGGAGTATCATATAATAATTTGATATTCTTACAAGTATCTTGGAAATTGCATAGATAAATCAATTAAAACTAATTAATAAATATTGAAAGTTATCAAAATAATTCATTTACATTTGATTTCAATCTATTCTCGTATAAGTATCCATTTTAATTTTCAAACAGACATAGTCAATCAACTATCTTGTTCATTTTCTGTTGTCACAATTATACAATCAAGTCCCTATATTTGACATAATTGGCAAGTAAACCATTTGTGCCAAAATGTTAACTACATAGCAAGGTATTTTATTCATTTTATGAAATGTTAACATGTAATATTAAAATAATAGATTGTTTTAAACGGAAAGTGCATTTAAGCTCTACTTTTGAGACGTTGGTTATTATGAGTTAGTATTTATACTTTGTATATAAATAACAATTAAAATAAACTCATTTATTGTCTCATTTAATTGAATGAAAAATTATTTTTATTGATTTAATATTAACTGTAAGACGTCCGCACAGAATATCAACAGTAGTTGAGTGCACGGCGTCTATAAATAACAATAAATCAAATCAAATCTGTTTGATAGTTATTACAGATGTGCAATTTGCAATAACACTGAATACAACAATATATTAATATTATCGGCAAATATTAATTAATGCAAATAGGGTTTTATATCTTAATTAAAATTTTGACGTTATACTTTATATTTGATTGTGTATACAATATTTGAAAATCAAAAATGAGATAGACTTTCCGTTTAAAATCACCTTGTGTACTCCAAATTTACAAAAACTATAGAAGATAATTGTATTGTGATTTTTTAGTCAAATAGTATATGAATTTAAGGTATAATTTTAAAACAGTTTCCAAATCTCTATGTGCAATATTTTTCTCTCAATTAATATTGAAAATCGTTTCACTTTTGTGTGCCCCACTGTGTGCCCCACTGTACTTACTTTATAAATACTGTAAATTAGATGTTGCATCAAATATTGTTCTATAGTACTTCTATAGTACTGTATAGAATCTATACGTACAATACTTCAGATAAGCATTAAGTAATACTGTAATATTATACACTACTGTATTGTACTAAAGTATTAACATAGACTCTATAGGGTGTATACAGTACTGTAGTATAGACATTGTGACACACTTGCTTTCACAAGACAGTGCTTTCGAGAAATGAATCAATGATTGCCTTAATTATTAAACACTTATTTCTACTTTCATTTCATTGTAATAGATTTGATTCAAAGGGAGTATAAAAATTGAAATATTTCTAAAGTTGTTTCACTAAAAATGATTGGAAACTCATTTTAAACTTTAATTATAGTAAGCATTTATGGGACAGGTTTAGCAAAAGTGTGTTAACACTGTTATGCAAACCTGTTAGCGCTCTAAACGTATGACTTCTTAGACACGAATCCAATACACTATTTGTCTCTCTCTTGAAGTGCATTCACTTTTACTCCATTCAAGTGTTATATTAATATAACTGTTAATGTTTTTATGTCTATTGAACACAAGTTTTCAAAAATGTGTAAATTTGTGCCAAAATTATTATATTCCATAATTTTTGCGATATAATAATTGTTATATCAATCGGTTTGCTTATGCCTACAGAAGTGACTTTTAAATACTTGTATAGAATGTTGTAAATGTCTGTGAGTTTAAAACACACTTTCTATTAATGATATCAATATAATGTAGTTTATATAACAGTTCAGCTTACTCCATTCACACTTATTGTATCTTTTAAATAACATTTTTATTTTTATTTACAGTTATATTAATATAAAACAAGTGATATGACTTACCAATAATAATATTCGAAAGGGAACATCTATTTAATATATTCAAAACATTTCAAATAAATTTTCAATATTGTATTTTATATTACAACAAGTACTGGTATTTGTAATATTATTTTAATCATTAAGTGGATAAATAATTTTTATATTTAAAAATTGATAAAAAACACACGATTGGGCTCAAATGTATTCATTTTAGTTATAATTTATTATTGCAAATGTGAACGAATTTATATGAATTAAATCATTCATAAAGATTTCTTTTATACTATTATCATATTTTGATAAAAAGTTTACATTTAGATAAATATTATTAAAAAGTGATGTTTAGTGCAATTGTTTAATCATCCAATCATCAATTAAACGAAACAGATCTATTTTGGCTAAACATCAAGCAAATTTTAATATTTTATACAAATGACAACACATTTATGTAGTGCTGGTATTGACATAGACATCAAAATCGACCGAAAACTACATCAGATATGTATGAATACAGTAATCATTATTAATAGTGCACTCAAAAGTTAACTTTACTTTTAATGTACTATACATGAATTGATTTTGATTTGTTGTTTACTGATTATGCAATATTATATAAATATACTTTAATATAAATACAAAATCTATGAAGAATTTTGCTTACAAATTAAGTTTTATCAATATCTCATTTCAGCTATGATTCTGAGATTAGTGTTCATTTCTATCATAACTAAAGTATCGTCGACTCAAACAGTAAATCAATCATTGATTGAAACGACAAACTTATTTATGAACACAATTGCTTGTAATTTGAGTTTAAAACAAATAATTGTCACCAATTGTGATGCAATTCTACCTGATTTCATACCATTGAATAGTGAATCCAAAGTTTGCCAAACAATGAATAATTATCTCAATTCAGAAGTTTATTATTATTTTGAACAAATCATTCAAAAGTATTGGGATATCGTGTATAATAGCAGTAAACTACAGGTTTGGGTGCTATCAGTGGTATGTTGTGTTGTGATTGGGGTCAGTACTATGTTTCCACTATTTCTCATCTCATTTTCAAACAACAATTGTCTCATAAACACTGACTCTTCGTCCAAGACTTTACTTAAATATTTGTTAAGTTTTGCTGTCGGGGGTCTTCTCGGCGATGTATTCCTACATCTATTGCCCGAAGCATCCCATCAATTGCTCAGCACTGGCATCAATGCACGTCATGTCCAGCTATACCTCGGCTTATGGACACTGATTGGCATCTTGTGTTTCGCTTTCACCGAATCCTTCTTCAGTCATATTCACAAACATAACCAACAAAGCGATGGTTCAGTCAATCACTGCTGCAATACCGATGACCAACACATCACTAATGGTATTACTCATCCAATTAATGCCTATTTTATTCTCATTTTCCCTAAATGAATGTCCAATACATTCAATGTATTGTGTATTTCAAACAACTATCATATTATAGCACATCATTTCAAAAACAGTACAGAATAGGGATTACTCGTATTATTCGGGATTATAACTAATTCTTTATCAAATTGACATTTAAACTAAGTTATTATTTGAATTAATTTAGTTGATATTTTTCTACTTTATTCACTTATCTAAGTTATAGATTATATTTAGAAATATCTTTATTTATAATTAAGTATTAGGGGTGTCAGTAATAAAACAGTATTACATTAACTTTTAAGCTGTAACTTTTAAAATATTATATTAATACAATTCAAAATACTGTATTATAAAATAGAGATAGACATAAACATAAACATAAAATAAAGACAAACTCTTTGACTAAAACCCTCAATAAATATGATTTTTATATAAAAATAAGTGATTTCATTTGGTGGGATGAGTTACCGACAAATCCCTTAAATAAGTTTACCAGTTAGATTTTTAAAATACTTTAAAAGCACCTTTAACTCCTTATTTAAAAATATTTCTGTAAATCAAATATTCCCAAAATAAAGAATTCCAAAATTATCAGGGTTAATGAAATTTCTATATCCGTATTAGAAAATCCATAAGTTGATTACACTGGTGAGAAATGTGATGTAAATGCAAATACTGTATACAATATTTACTGTATATAGAAATGTTGCACACTTTGAATGCATCGCTTATTCTATTCCATTCCATTCCATTCCATTGACGGTCAATTGGTATGACAGCACTGTAAGGAATCCTGCATTTTATACATACCCTAGCATTATAAATTAGGGACGGATCTAAAGTAATATTTTAAAATTATGAACTGTCTTAAGTTGTACCTTATATCTATATTACGGTGAAATAAATGTACTGTATTTTGTTTTAAATAAACCTTTTAAAGGGGTTTTATTGAAAAAATGGTGAGGGGGTTTAGTTTGTAAAATCAGTTGAAACCTTTGACCTGCATCGAAAACTATAATACCCTGATTCAAATATAGCTTTCAATTAAATATCTTTATGTGAAAATTACAACATTTAACAATAGAGTTAATATTATTAAACCTATTAATCTTCAAAAATGGTGAATCTTGCCAATCATAAGCGGCTCATAATCGCAATCTTATCGGAATATTCTTTTGGCTAAATTCTTACTTGTTAGTGTAGTTTATTAAGTGTGCAAGGCAAAATATATTTTTAAATGAAGTTTTTTGCCCAGAAATGGATTAAATATAAAGAATAAAAGAATCGTAAGTTAAATACCCAACTGTTACGTTGATAACTGTGACTATCTTATGTTTACTAAAACAGTATAACGCTCACAAACACAATTGGATATAAAATGAATGTAAAAGTAATAATTTATCTGATATTAGATGGGATTTGCAAGACAAAATGTGCCGGTTCATCTGAAGCATATAAAGTGAATATAATGGGATACCTGAATCTGTTGGCCAATGCGTTTGATAACCTGACGCATGGAGTGGCAGTGGGTGCGAGTTTCCTGGTGAGCATCAAAATGGGATTCCTCACCACATTCGCCATTGCCATCCATGAGATTCCTCATGAAATCGCAGACTTTGCTATACTCATAAAGTCGGGGTTTAATAAATGGCAGGCAGTCAGGGCTCAGGCATCGATCGCAGGCGTCACTGTATTTGGCTGTCTTCTCATTTTGTTGGCCGACTCTACCGATGCCATTGACATCCAAACAGTTTGGATTTTGCCGTTCACTTCGGGAGGATTTCTGTACATCTCTTTAGTCAGTATTTTACCCGAACTCTTGTCTGAAGCCAACTTCGATCACTCCATCAAACAAACCCTTTTCATAATCATTGGCGTCTCTGTCATGGCTTTTGTTAATTTGATCGCAGATTAACGGATAGTCTATATTAATAGTTCATGTAATGCCCACATATTTATCATTCAATCAACAGTTTTACTAATTTTCAAACACTTTAAGATATTATATATCAAACATTTTACATAAATCTTTTAAAATAAAATTATTCGTAGTCATTAAATTAAAGATTTTATCTGGAAAATTTAATAATTTATTTATTTTTAATTATTTCCCCTAATACTGTACAAAGATTGTGTGGTGCCATTTGATTAGCCCAATGAGTTTTGTTATACATGTATTATTTCTGTATTCAATGATTTTTATTAAAATTAATTTCAACTTAAGACTAGATTACCTATATTATTGTAATAAATCTTAATGATTATATAAATATAAATAATTACATCAAATAATTGTTTTACTTGTTAGCTACAGTAATCAAACATAAATTTAACATTCATTAATAATTAATTTATTAAATTTGGTAGTACGGTATCTGTCATGTAATAAAGTATTATAACTTACAATTATAAGAGGTAATACAGTATTTATTTAAAAATTTTTAAAACTATTCATTATTGGACAATTCAATGATTTGTACATTCAATGTACGCAATAAATTAGGAATGAATCAAACATATACAATGTTATNAAGACAATGAAAATATGGAAAAGTATATTTTCAATTTATTTTTAATCAATGTAGTTTTTAAAATAACGATTTTGAACGAACTTAGTTTCCAGCTCAATATGAAGTGTCCCATTTGATCCGAACTATTTTAAATTTAAATTAAAAATATCTACCATAATTATATCTTAACTAATAATACACCAAAGTGTTGCAAATTTATTAATATTTGGTGTACAATTTACGGAATGTTGGTAGAATTCATACCCTGGTCATAATTATAGCTTTACTGCATGCATGTCTAATCTTTATGCATAAAAAATCGTGAATTTCTTAGAGCACAAGCACTGATTCAATTGATGTGAGCATTCAGTGACAGTAGTATTACTATGGTATTACGAAAAATAGACATGCAGGCATTAAAACTAAAATTATGACCAGGGTAGGCATTTTGTGTAAATTTTATAAATCATACATAAAATATTAATAAATTTCCAACGTTTTGGCATAGTTTTGTTATAAAAATATCATTGTAAATATTTTTAATTTAAATTAAAAGTATTTCGGATCAAAATGGACACCTGTCCTGTTACTATGCGATTACTTTCAATAACAGGATTTAAACTCTTAGAAGGAATTTCTCGATACGGAAAGTTGGCAATGCTAGTATAATTTGTATGTACAGAAACTTAATCATATACTTGATAAATATGCATGGTCAAAAAGTGCGAATTCGGGCGATAAAATGGTCATTTTTGCGGTCAAGAAGTTGGCTGACATGATCATTTTTATAGAA
>CAJPVJ010002168.1:0-13837 GCA_905397405.1 Oppiella nova
GGACACGCACTGCTTCTACGCATTTGGCTGTGAAGACACGTTTCGCAGACAATAGACTAATGAATGCATCGAAACAAATAGAAAATGGAGAGAAAGTGGCGCCAAATTCAAGCGCACAGACACTCCGCGCACTCAACCCCTCGCCACGGCATCACCGGCCCGAGTAATCCCAGTCCATGCCGTGGATATGCTTTTTAACACACTTGCCGACCATTTGCGACCCAAATGGCCCCCAATGAGTCTCCAAATGATGAGTTTTTGTGACATAAATCAGTGATAGAGTGAAAGTGCGTCGAAGTATAGCACGCATTGAAAGCACTGCTCAGTAGTGGCGCTCTCTTCGCACCTCAGCCTATGCTCTGAGCCTATGGTGTGTTGGAAAGCGAACCCATAGACACAGACAGACATCACATCAAAGCATACATCGGCTGTTGCTTTGGGTCCCACTCTGAGACACTTGACAAACAATCTTTTGGGCACTGATTGTGCAAACTTTGACACTAATCGCACGCCAATGCCCGCGATTTAGCCGCAAATCAATGCCTAATATGAATGCAATAATAGTTTTCAGAGTTAGAGTCGAGTCCTATATTTGGTTCACAAAAATGCCGTCAAATGTGAGGCGAAAAGTGGAGTCGACTTCACGGCAGCGCACGACTCGTGTTTGTAAACTAAACGATACGATTGCCGTTCAATTGAGTGCTCGTATTGTCTCACAACTCGTCTCACATTCACTCCGACTATTAAATCCACTTATTTGACACATTAATAGCCATTCAATACATTGAATACAAGACATTAAATGAAAGAACTAATACTAAACACAGACAATGAGCGCTGTATAGCTATGGGAATGGCTATGCATTGCTTTGCTGCAGTGTGACACATCTCTGTACGTATGGCTTGCTCTATGCTAGAAGTGGTGGCCAACTATCATATGTTTGAACATTTCTACTCCTCTTATGCCTCTTTTGTCTTCATTTTGCCATCAATTCATTCACACCAATGGTCTAAACAAAGCCATCATATATGATATACTATATAAACATAGTGTGTAATATGATGTTGGCTTCAAATAGTGTTAATTGAATTGAAATTCAAATGCAATATAAATGCGGAGCAAATGGAGAGGGAATAGCAGCACATCTTATAGTGAATCCCAATATTTTACTTATCAGTTGTTATGCAATCATTTGACCCAATGATCGATCGATATATTTCTCAGACACTGTATACAGTATTTGCCAAACATTTTGTCGCGTAATCACTGTTTTTCATCAGTTTATCAATTAAAGTGAATTCACTTTCAAATGAATTGCACTTTAATGAGAATATAATTAATTAATTGGTTTCAAAAAATTATTATTTCTTTTTTTTGGTTTCATATTTCAATGCAAATAATCTTTTGTTTTGGGACATGAATATAACATTTATGCTAATTATGGACAGGGAGTGAGAGGTCACACCAATGGACCCAAACACTGGCAGTAGTATTAATACGGTAGTCATATCTCTAAAAATAAACTCCGGTTTCAAATCGGCGTTTAGTTTGAAGCCATAAATTGTTTCTTTGATTTGAGTGACAATAAAACGAGGCATAAATTGTCGTCAACTTTGTCGACACATCCAGTCGTTAATTATATTTCAAACTATTTAACCAAATGTGTGCTTAAAATGTTGTCCCATTTGTCACACGAAACACTCAATTCACGTCAATCTAATCGAGAATACAAATTATCCCAAAACATATCGTTTGAGAAAAAACTTTTTTGCAGTTAATTTCCTTTCTTATAACAAAAAGCAGTATTTTTTGCGATTACAATCAGATTACTATGTTTTGTATGAAAATAAGTTTAGACTACAAAATAATTACAACTCATTAATGAATAATCAGATTTGATTGAAAAGAGGGAATAAATTAGAGTAACAGTAAGCGCTCTGTTAGGTTAGAGCACCGGGAGTTTTTATTTCATAGTTAATGGTTTGTGATATGCGAGCAATTGTGTGAATGTGCAGCAAATGTGGTCACTATCTGGTGGCTCGTATGGGATATCCATGACTCATGAGTGCTCAGTGATAGTCCATAGGGAGTAGCATTGGGCTGGAAGTGCTACTGAACTGAAGACACGTCTCTCCCATAGCCTCCCTGTGCCTCGCATTGTGTGCAGTGAGCGCTCCGTAGAGTACATACAATACGCCATGAAATGCAATGTTTGGTGAAAAGCAGTGAAACCTGCGTATCGTTACTGAGCTGGAGATAGGACACAGCAATACACATATCGTGTTGTTTTAGGCATTGATTTTTGAATTGTAGCTAATTTTGAAGCACTTGTCGTGCTTTTCATCGTATTTGGCGTTAAATACACACCGAGTTTAGAGAGACAATGACAGTGTTGTTAACATGGAAATTGTTTGCTAACATATGGGTGCGTGAGTGATTGGGAGGGACTGGTAGTATTGGAAACATTTTGAAACAGTCATACAATTTGATGATAACTTTTTTCGCTGAGAGACCGTTTGCAGCGATATTTAGCAATTCATATGCATTACAGACAACATCGCTGTGAAGGCATACTACAGGCGCTCATAGCATAGCAAACACAACACCAAACAAACCATTTTTCGCTCACAATTGCTGTCATTATTTAATAGCACTCTTAATGTTAACTCAATCGTCTTATTAGTGCTCAACTCGTATAGGAGTTTGCACTGTAGTTATCATTACAAACCCACCACTCATTGAAATACATAGAGATTTATCAGTGGTTTGTGTCATACAATCGGATGCCTTGTTATTCATAGCAAATGCCTTATCATTGATGTCTCGGATGTCAATCCAATCGCACAGTCTTTGGACGAAAAAACATTACAATATTTACACTGAATTTCAATCAAAAACCACTCAATGTTTCGCTCAGTTTTACACCGTTTTCATCATTTGCTTTAATTATTCATTATTTGTTTGATTTTTGTTTTCATTATTGTTTTGTAATTATCATTTGTTTTATGATTATATTTTTTATTTTGTGACATAAATACCACAAACAAATCGATGATCAAAACCCCACCAGAGATCAAATTACCACCGATTAGTCCCACCTATTGATACACCTATTAGTCGCTCGTCAACCCGACCGCCAATTGTCTGCAAATTGTCTGAAATTGTCTGCAATTGTCTCAAACACTATCACCTCATATGTTGAGCGGTTGTACCATTTCGTGGACCAATTGCTAAGACGTTCAAATCGAGTGATAATCGGTTCCATTGAGTGATACTATCAATGAAAACGATGGGTTTACTGCCGCTGGAGTTCACCGACGGTCTCACGGATTCGCCGTACTTTCGGGAGAAGATTCAGACCCACGAGCGAGAGTTGGATCGCATGAACTCCGCCATCAAGGCTCTCATCAAAGAAGTCAAGGATCTGCTCACTGCCGCCAGAAGTCAGTCGCCAATCCCTGTCCCAAACCATAGGCGCTATAATCAGTAAAACTAATTGTCATTTCATTTCGTTATGTCTTACGTCGCGAAGACTTATCGCGTGTCCAGCGCTCGGTCGCCGACACCTTAAGTAACTTCAGCTTCGAGTGCATCGGCAGCAGTCAGACCGACGATGAGATAGTCATCGGTTTGTCATATGATTTGATTCGCAATTGATGTCATACTAAAATGTCTGCCATTTCTCTCCCGACACCCAAAGCCGGTTCCCTCAAAGAGTTCGGCCGCTTGTTGTCCACCATTGAGGACGAAAGGGACCGAATGGTACGTATGGGGTATGGGATGTGAGGTATGGACTGATTCTAATTGAACCCAATTATCTCATCGGTGGTGATGACAGCTGGAGAGAGCGAGCGCCACATTCATCGAACCCATCGAGAAGTTCAGACGCGAACAGATCGGCGGCGCAAAGGTTTGGACACAAATCCCTTTGATTTGTCGCTTTCAGTGGTTGCGCCTCTGAAAGCGAAACAAAAAACTTTTTTCTCGTTTTCATTGTGACTGAAGTGAGTGTTGTTTCTCGTGTCGGATGCCATAGGAAGTGAAGAAGAAGTTCGACAAAGAGACCACTCGTTTCTGTCAGTCATTGGAACGGCATTTGAATTTGTCGACAAAGAAGAGCGAGAATCACTTACAAGAGGTTCCGTATATTATCTCACTTTCTATATGTATTGAGTCATTGCCTGTCATTTATTTCGTGGATTTAATGCTTAAGACCCTCTCATGTGGTGTCAGAGGGAAAGAAGTAGTCAAAAATCAATACATAGTTTCGATTCTGCGCCCCATATGTCATGATTTGTCACTAATATTTTGGATCAATATCTGTGTGTTTGACTCAACCATTCATTGTGTGTTCAACACATTCCTTGCATTTAATAATGTTTTTCTCATTTTCTGTCCATGTATTGTACATCTCTATTATATTGATACTTATAACTGCAAAACACTACTAATCACTCTTAACACCCATTTTCCAAACTGATCCCATAGTTGGAGGATATTCTGTAGACTTTCTTAGCCCTGATTCTGGTGCGAAGAACTTTATTCTCGCGCTCTAACGATGCCTGACATCAGTTCGCTTTTGGCGTAAATAGAAATCTTTAATTATCACTAATTATTCGCTTATTTTGCGTGATTTCTGTTTCAATGTCTGTCATATGATTTGAAGAATTGATTTTTTGTTGTTGTTTTGAATGTGTTTTTCGTATTAAATCATATTTGAACGCTAAATGAGATTCTGTTGTAACGATGTGTTGATGTATTGTATGGATGGTTAGGCTGATGCCAGTCTAGAGATGGAGCAAAGACACTTCTTCCAGGCCTCCTCCGAATACGTACTTAAGTTACAAGAAGTCAACGAACGCAAGAAGTTTGAATTCGTCGAAACGGTGATCACTTGTTCCCTACCATTCCCTGAGTCACCCGTTTTCTCGGTATATGTTTTTTGTGACACTTTTCTTGTTTTTTTATTTGTGATGAACAGGTGCTTAGTTTTATGTATGGATGGCTCACATTCTATCACCAGGGTATGTGTGAATTTTACTCCTATTTGTAAACCTTGGTGATTGAGATGTAAATGTTCTAAATGTGTGGCTAAACAGGTCATGAAGTCGCCAAAGAATTCAAATCAATTATAACTGATCTACAAATACGATTGCAAAGAGTGAGTAGTTTTTCGCTTTTCATTCATACCTTTAATTGAAAGTAGAAATTAATTATTGATTGTATGGCTAGACTCGAGCTAATTATGAGACCACACAAAACGAAACGGAATCACTTATGAACAAAATGCTTGAAGTGAGAAAAAATGTATGTATTTTTGACTTCCGTTCTCCTATTTTCGGTATAGTTTTAAATTTTAGATCACAAAACAGTTTTTGTTTTATTTAACTTTTATTTTTTAATTACCCCATGTTTTGTAAACCAAAATATTTTGGTTTTATTTTGATGTTTTATTTTGTTTAAAAGTGTATTAACTAAACGTTTAAAATGTATTTTTAGAAACTTCAGGACTCGGGTTCACTAAACAAAATGTATACACGACAGGGATATCTGTTTCTAATGGAAAAGAGTAAGCACTCAAACCCATCAACTAATCATACTTTCCGCTCGTTTCACATTTTATTCAATTAATATAAGTTTTTGAAGGAAAACACGCAAACATTTAACATTTCTAGCATTCATTTAAGCCATTCAGTAATTCGTGACTCAAGACTTCAATTGAACGCATAATTTATGCGATAATTGAAGTGTGTTTTGTCGAGACATTGAGTGCTTTTCTTATAAAAACTTTCTGTTTTCTCTGCGAAAGAAGTGATGTTTTGAATGAATTAATTGTTTTGTGATCTGTAATGATGTGTAGAGGCGTTCGGGACGTCTTGGGCCAAACACTTCTGCCAATACGACAAAGAGAACAAACGGTTTACAATGATTCAGTACAACCAGACCATCGCCAAAATCGTAGGACTGCTTCCCATTTATTGCAATGGTTTGGCATTTCATTGATTCTTGTCTTATAGATATCGACAGAAGAGATCACTCTTAAGGAATGCATTCGCCGAATGTCTGACTCGATTGACAAGCGATTCTGTTTCGACATAATCCCTGTGGAGAAACCCAACTGTTTGTACACATTTCAGGCGCTGTCCGAAGAGGACCGTAAACTCTGGTTGGACGCCATGGATGGCAAAGAGCCCATCCAATTGAATCCAACGCTTGCCGGCAAACCATTACCTCAACAACAAGAAGATTGCCATTTGGATGATTTGGGCTTCACTTTCGTCCAGAAGTGTATTCACGTTATAGAGAAGAGAGGTCTGGAAGATCAGGGCCTCTATCGTGTAGTGGGCGTCGCCTCCAAAGTGAATCGTTTGATTCAGTTATGTCTCGACAGGAGAAAAATTAGTGACAATAACGAGATCTACGACTTTGACAGCACTGATGAATGGGAAACAAAGACAATAACGAGTGCTCTGAAGACATATTTCCGTAATTTACCGGAACCTCTCATGACATTCAGACTTCACATTGCATTCATAGCCGCCGCCAGTAATTGATTTGAAGTTTTTGTCTCATATATCGAAACACTAATTATTACCTATAATTGAATTTTTAGAGCACGAAAACAAAGTACAGAGGATTGAAGCGATCCACTGCTTAGTCCATAAACTACCGGCTCTTAACTTAGAAATGCTTGAGCTTCTGGTCAAACACCTATGCAAGTGAGTGGCCGTCCCATTGAATTTGAATTTATACCTGTATTTTGATTATTTTCTAAAACAAGTGGTTTTGTTGTTTATCTAGAGTTGCAAACCATTGCGAGAAGAATTTGATGACAGTTTCGAATTTAGGCGTCTGTTTCGGTCCAACACTGTTACGACCCGAAGAGGAAACGGTGGCAGCGATTATGGACATAAAGTTTGGTAACGTTGTCGTCGAGCTTCTCATTGAAAACTGTGATAAGGTTTGCTTGGAATGGAAATTGTTTGTCATATTTGTTATAAATTTAATGTTTGTTTGAATAGATTTTCGGCACAAAGCCTGAGAATGGCTTTCAAACCCTACAAAGAAGTTCTCCTTCGGGTGCGATCACACCCATGAATGCCAGCGCTTACGTCACGCCAATGGGTGCTAATAATAGTCCACTCTATGGACGCCTACAGTACGACAATAACTCGACATACGCTCAGATCAGAGGAGGACCCACTCGGAGCACAAGTCAGGACCAGTTGATGGTTATGACGAATCCGATGCTTCAGCACCAGTACCGGCGCCCTCTATATCAGCACAGTTTGTCGCACGCGAGCCATCAGATGACGGCGTCGTTCCCGCCGCCGCCCAACACTCTAACGTACGCTCAATCCATACAAAGCCTTCCTCAACAGCATTACGTTCAGTACCCGACGAATGGTCCGCAACAACAGTCACTACAGCGAGCCGTCCGACCCATCGCTATCTACAACCAATGGAATGGTCCGCCAAATGTGGTGGCGTTGGGCACCGGCTCTCCGCAGATGCACCAAATGATTGACAATAACCATAAGGAGAAGAGTCCCACTGCCAGCTCCGGCAGCGCCGACTCGCTCCTCAATACTTACACGCAGTCATCGCAAGTCCAGAATACGAGTCCAAACAACAACACCTCTCCGCCCAACACTTATCCCAATACAAAGAGTTTTTATAACTACAGACAACAGATAATAAGCGCGCCGTCCGTGCAGAACATTCCCATCAACTTCCGTAAGGTTCGCACGCGTTATGCCTGTGTCGGCGAAAATGATTCCGAGCTCTCCTTCGAGCCAAACATGATTATCACAAACGGTTTGTCCCCTTTTCACCATATTTTTGACCACTTTTTACTAATGAACCGTTTGTTTGTCTGTGCAGTGCGTCAGTCACGAGAACCCGGTTGGCTCGAGGGCTGCCTCAACGGCAAGACTGGTCTGATCCCCGAAAATTATGTCGAATTTCTAGATTAATAATAAGTGTTAATCTATATGTTAATAATCTGTTGTCACTTAAATATAGTGCCATTTATTTTCTTATAAACACATTAAATGTTTCTCATTTCGCTTAAAGTATAGACAATTTTAATGGAAAAAATACATCATTTCGTGACCACGAAGATAATCATAATTTTAAATATAGATTTTTGGTGCAATTCTTACTTTGATATAAATATATAAATATTATAAAAGTTTATAAAATTGCAAAACAAGTATAAATTATACGATAAATATTATATATAAATTATATATTTATATTTGAAATACAAATTGAAATTACTTATTAAAGTCTATGTAATCAATCAATTCGTTGCTCATGTCATACGATAGTATCGGTATTTAATTCATGTCTCATTCCAAACAAATTATTTATTTTATTACAAAATTTATTGTATAAAAGGAATAATAGTTATTATCATTTGGTCATTGAATGTGAAAATTATTTTTAATTATTTTTAATTCTTGAATATTTGTTGTTTTTATTAGTTTTGAACATTCATTTGAAGATAGTTTAATATTTTTGGCATTTAATTGTGTAAATGTTATTATTTCTTAAAATATTAAAAGAGATTTGTTTAAATCATACTTTCAATAAATTATTGGTTATGAGTTTAATTATTTAATTGGCTGTTTATTTGAATTACAACTTTTGGAGATAAGTCTAAGTATTTAAAACATCCATTAGTATTGGAGTTTAATACCATATCCAAAAAAAATTATAGAATAGCATAATGCTGATCCTGGTAAATGCAATTTATACCATAAAAGTAAGATATTAACAGGAAAAGCTTATTACCGTAAAGTTTTGCATAATTGGATGTTGATATAAATTGGCACAGATATTTTATTCATGAATTTATTTCATTTTTTAAGTCGTGTACGTGCATTAATGTTTTGCAACTTTATAAGAATCAAACTTGACTTTGATTTTAGTAAAACTATTAGAGTATCACATTTAACAGTTATTTGATAGCAATGTTTGACATAAAGATTCATATTCATATTTTTGTGATTCAAATTTCACAAAATACAAAAGTTCCTAAACATTATTCAACATTGAAATAATATTTCCTGAATATACAAAAAGTTTGACTACTTTCTAATAAATGAAACGCCTGTTTCACTAATCTATTCAAAATTCAGCTCTTATTTATCACTATTTTGTTTAAATTAGATATCATAGCGATTCTGACCTTTAGTTTGAGGTCTGATTATCTCATAAAATGTTGAATCAAATATCGGAATATGTTTTTAAACTTTTAAACATAGACTACACTGCAGTGAATTCATAATTTGTTATCGCATCCAGTAATTCATATTTGTATATCACAATTTGTTTAACAATTATGTCATTTTTATAAATTTCCAATTTCATAATACTGTGTAATAAATTGTTTACATATTTTCAGTTGCAAAGGATTTTTACACAAATTATGGATAATTTAGAGATGAATCAAATCAGCGGTGAAAGTGTTTCGCCCAATGCTATTGAGATTAAAAGTAATGAAATCAAAAAGTTTTGCAAATATATTGCAATCATACTCACGATTGCTGTCATCAGTTTGGTTGCATTTCACGGCACCTACTTCTTAGCCAAATATAAAGACAATGATTTTGATTTTAATGGCAAGTTTGGTACGAAAACTAGAGATACAAATGTGAGACAAATTCAGCGCACATCAGGAAAAGCGACTATTTTTGTGAATAACTTTAATTCCGATCACAAACTCAACATATATTGCGGTCTAAACAATAATTTTGTGCCACTTATCGCCGTCAAGAACTCAACAAATAATCAACAAATACTTGAATACATTACCCATGAAGTCATCGATGGTCAACATGTGCTCAAACTAGAAGTTATCAATAATTCCCAAAAGTCTACAACAATTGGTTTGATTAAAATCAATGATATTATAAAAGGGAAACAATCTGATGATTCAATTGTTGTCAACTCTGGTCTCTATTCTCTAAAATTGACAGTCGTTTGGAGATCTCAATAATTTCATTGATTGTCAAATTAATTATACAAATTTATATTTTTATACAACAAATGACAATTTTATTACAGTAATACAAAACTCAATTGTTTTTTACAAATTCATATTTTTTATACATTAAGTATTAGGCAAAATAAAATCAAGTTAAAAAGTATTTTAAACATTAAAAATTAAACATTAAAAGTTATTTACAATTAATTGAAAACAAATTCATAAATACCGGTAAAACTCTAAAGTGGTTGTACTTAAAGTGTATTATAAATCAAGACTTAAAACATTTTCTTTTAGTCTTCATCTGAAGACAAAAAATTCTTGACATTCGGATGAATACTTTGAGACTTGAATTTCGAAATATTTGCCGAAAGTTCTACTTTTGCCATAAAGTCATCGACGGTTTCGTTGATAATCCCGTTTTTAGTATAAATAATACTCTTTCTCGGCCTCAGGTTGTAAGAGGGGCTTAGAGTGAGCAAAGGAGGGGTCGGGGTCTCGCCATTCGATGAATTGCCTAAATTCATGTCATTATCATTACGTTTAGTAGTACTCGAGGAGACAATTTCGATGGTAGAACAGGTCTCTATGGAAGCCTCGCTGACATCGCTATCATCACTACTATTCCCAGAATCTGCCATAAAATCGCTGTCACTATCAGATGAATATTCTTTGTCCCGTTTGTCCACACATTCCACTGACTTCTGAGGCGATGAGTCGACTAAAGATTAAGACAACAATTAATGAATACATCAAAAAGCATAGGATTTGAATGAATACCTGTTTTGCAGATCTGATTCAATTGACTCTGAATGAGATTCAGACGTAAAGTGTGTTCATTGAGAATACTGTGGTTAACATAACCATAGTTTTTGTAAGTGATGGCAAACCACACGAAAATAGCGGCCATAAGGATTAACGTGACTTTTCTGGACAACCAAATCCTCTCATTCATGACAATGGATGTGCTCTTCAGACCCATCAACTGGTCGTCCAATGAATACGAAGCGATGAGTCGTTCAACGAATAAATTGATTATCAAAGCGACGAAAAGCCAGAGTCGGGCCTCATTTGTGCGGACAGGGGTTGTCATGAAGTATACGATTATCATTGAGACCACGAAGAAGACAATGGAATAGCCGTAAGACATCTCCAGTAAGACAAAGTCCTGCAGTCGTATGAATCGGTCGAGAATTTCTCGGACAATAAACCGCTGTTCAGCCGAAGAGGCCTTAAACTCATTCATCGCGTTCTTGGCGGCCATCAGCTCGTCGTTGAGTCTCAGTTGGGAAGTGATGGACAACTCCTGCAAACCGTTCAACTCATTCAACTGCTGTGAGGCGTCTTCGAGTCGGTTCTTCACCTCATGTGACGTTTGTGTCAACCGATCGACCGTTGATTCCGTCTTCTGCTGCCAGAACTCCGACTGAAGATAAAAGCAGACGCTCTGCGTATGTGTGAAGAACTCGGTGTACGAGTTGAAGGCGCGGTCGTCCATGCGTTGGAGACACGTCTTCATGTCCTGGCGCTCATCGCACGGGTATGTCTTCATACCGGACCTCTCGAGGAAGCAATTGGCGAAACTGAGGGCCAGTCGGCTCTGAACCTCTTCGTCCAATCGCTTGCAACTGGTGTCCAGCGCTTGGATGGCGTTTCGCCAACAGTTGCCATACATTGTCTCCTGTCTGACCATCACTTCGAGGAACTGTTTGCCCGATTCGTACAACTCTTGCGACGACTTGTGTCCGAATTGGTGTCCATTATCTGCGCTCTTGTCATACGTCTGCCAAACGTTTTCATCAAAACATTGCAAACGAGTTATGAATTGACACCAAATGAGCGCTAAGTGGACGACAAATGCATTGAATGTGAGACTCATTGTTAATATTAATCACGAATTCATAGCTAATTGTGGACTAAAACCCGGAATCGGTTCACAAGACCCGGAATCTGACGGTAAATGCAAAGCATTCGTGGATTCCGTTTGAAAAGCGCTTTATTTTTCAATCAAAGACTCAATGCTTTGTAACACTGTTTCAGGCATTCATTGGACGATAGGTTTTGTGCCCTTTTTGTAGTCACTATTGCTGTGCATATGAAGCACTCGTTGCCGTAACTCACTATACATTCATTCACTCAATCATAGCACTAATTAAATGGATATTTAAAACCTGTTTTGATTTATTTATGATTTAAAACTCTTACCGTAAGTATAATAGTTTCAAAAGTTTTAATCATTTTTTATATTATTAATATTGAATTCAATGCAATCTCTGCGCCGAGTTTGATGTCAATTGGGAAGACATCTATTGTCTTAAGTGCAAAGTATTGACTAAACTTTTGTCAACTAATTTAGCACTTGAATCAAGTGACGATACAATTAATACATGAAATTAAATGAAAAGGTTACACGAAATACTTTATTACACAAAAATAGTTACAAAAATCATTACATTGCCGTACATTACACGTACAATTGTCTCATTTTCAAAAAATGAGTCCAAAAAAATAAGCGAAAAAATGTGGAAATAATAGGTAAATGAGAAGTTAGCTGTGATTAGGTGTTAATTATCAACTGAGATCATATACCTATCCCTAGCCTTATAGCGTGTTCATTGAGGCGCTGGTGACGAGTGGGTTCACTTCTGGCGTCGGTTGACGGGCCGTCGAGTGCGTTGAGAACGTACGACAAGAATGAGGGCCACAATCAGCATCACCACCACTACCGATGCGATCACAATGACAGCGATGACCCAAGCGGCCAACCCTTTCGCACCACCGGTCACCTCAAGGTGTGAGCAATAGTGACGCGAGTAATACTTAACATGACAACTACTTGTGCGGATCACGTGCAGCACTCCTCTGTCCCAATAGTCCACAATCACAGCCACGTCTTCCTCACTGCACTTATTATCCTTAGCGACTTTGAGCTGACAGTCCCCCGGCGTCCAAAAACGACAGCACCGGTGGTCGGAATAATTTCCTGGTATAATGTTCGCGTCGTCTACACAGGCGATCATTTGAACCTTGTTTTCTCGGTAACATTGGGTGTCTGGTTGTGGCGATGGCACCCAAGTCGGCTCAATAGGTTTGGCCCCGTCTGGTGACTCGGATGACACAAACGGCACACTCGCGAGACACATGTAGAAGACACCGATTATGACATTCATTATTATGATTTGTTGCCTTTTTCACAGTTTGTCAAAACCAATGTGTTTTCAATGATTGTACAATCATTGCATGGCTGTACAGGTAAGCGATTATTGCAATGGAAACAATGCATTCTTCCGTTGTCTTATCTTTGATCAAACAAATCAAATAAGTTGTATAACAAATGGCAGCTAATAACGTGTTAATAAGTTTTATGATTTATTTGTATTTTAATTCAATAAAAGTTTAATTGCAAATAAATCTATTACAAAGTACAGTAACATTTTAAAATATTTTTAGCATTACTAAAACTTACTGTACAAACAAAAGTATCCATAAAACTTGTTAAACACCAGATATTTGAGAACATTTACATAAAATTTATAATATAAATGAAATATAATACAGTATTTGGTACAGTTTATTATTGTAAACATTTTATATAAAAACTAATACAGTATTACCCAAAATTAAGTCAAATAATAACTTATAAATACAATATAATTAATGAAATATTAAAATGAATATTAATGAATGCTTACAAATATTAACAATGCAAAAACGACAATTGTTTCCGTTAATTGCAATTAAAACCGAGTGAATTATACTAGTATGGTATGGTGTAATAAGACTATCCAGGTCCTGTAATCTAGCGGAATGTCTTAGGTGTCCAAATCAGTGATTATATTAGG
>CAJPVJ010002169.1:0-13833 GCA_905397405.1 Oppiella nova
CTTACACACTACTCCACGAGCTATTCATTTATGTTTTATACATGAATTGTATCCATGAAAAGGCGATAGACATTGATTTTTTATTCAATATATTTTGTATACAATTTACTATTAGAAGCGTAAAAATAGTTGCTTTTTATTGAAAAATAGTCTAATATGTCATGTATTATGAAAAAATGTTTGACAAAATTTATTCCAGCTCCTGTCGTACACTTGTTGTACACATATTTAGTAATAAGCATCAGGATTAAAAAATAACTTGCACAGCATCCGTTTTAAATATTAATTTTTGTGTTATACAGAAAATAATTTATAATTCATTAAATTACAGTTTTAATAATTATACGCAAGCTTTATTTTTAGATTGTTACCAATGCTGTATCATATAATTCACAATACATTAACACAATTTTATTAATTTATTTTGAATTGAATATTTGTTTCTTATAAATCTCAAGTGAGTATATATTGTACAATACTCTGCGGGAAATTAATATACGAATACAGGGAACAGATATTTATTATATTTAGTAAAGTATTACAATTTTGTTGACAATTTTAGAGATCTTAACGTCTGGTCTCCACATATAAAATACGATACAATGCGAGGCAACAAACCAGTGGTGACACTATCGCAGCCAATATCGGTATCACTCGACTCACACCCAAACAATAGCCATATGGATGACCGGGTTTACATTTGTACCGTACGTATGAATGCCTTTCTGGTGCTGCAGAACTTTAGCCCTAAACTACTATACAATCAGTGGATATGTATTAATATATTCAAATGGGTTGCCTATCTATCAAACCGATGGCGAATGGCATGTCATGAAAGGTATTCATTACAATCAATAAAATAATTTTTATGACTAAAGAATTATACGATGAAAAAGAAATGTATGATTGAGTGCCACACACATGAATGTAATGTATGTTTTGTCTATTAAGTGAATATCAGTTTCATAAATATACCATATATACCAGTTTTGTAACAAAAAATGTTTGATTGTTAAATGCATATTACAATAAAGTTATGTTAAATAAATGGTGTTAATAGTGCTAAATCACTATCACAGTTAATCAATGCATTTTAACATATAAAACTATTTGAATAACATTCAAATTACATTAAAGTAATAAAAAGTATTTTTGAGATTAAATAAAAATAATTGCAAAATACTTTTATCACAAAAAACTGTAATTTAATTTTTCTGAAAATATTTGTTAAAATATATGAAAGTCTCATTGAGTTTTCAATCTGTCAGTGATTAGACTATGTGTCTACTTATTTGCAATAGTAGTGACAAATGTTCATATAAAACCAATCTTATTATAATTATATTTCCTATATTTGTTTAACTGTTAATTTGTTTAATTCTTATTGTAATGCCTTTGTCGTGTGTTATTTGTATTATTATTACTAGTATTACAGTATCCGCAGTGAAAAAAGCCAAAAAAATGATAAAAGCTTAAAAACCAAAAAAATATATAATTCAAAAATACAAAAAAATATTCAAAATTTGCTTCAAATCGACTCATTGAAACTACAACTCATTTAAACTATGCAAAATTTAAATCATTGACAGATTTTTTTGTATAAAATATCATTAATTGTTTTTTGTATATATATATACCATATATATTTGATTAAATCTTACACATAATAAAATGATACTAAACTATTTTAGTTTATTGTTATCTTAATATTGATTTCTTATATTAATATTTTTATGTTTCTTAGGATTTAAATTTTCTATACAAACGAGACTTTTGTCAAAATTATTGAGTTTTCACTGAATTAATGCTTAAGAATTTGGGTCACAACTGGTCTATACATTCAAATCAATAATCACTAACTCATGAGAGAAAATTGATTTCTTTTAGTAATCAAACAAATACTGTACTTTAAAAATTACTATCATATCTACAATATATTAAAAATTGTAATGTATTTTATGTAATACAATTTGCATTTATATTATTCATAAAGAATATTAATAATACTATTAAAATGAATATTCAGTATCAATATATTTTACAAAAATAAAATAATATTCAAACCAAATATACTACTCATTTGTACACTATTTGCTAAACCATTCAAATTTCTTGAGCCATTCACTCACTTTCGCTCACAAAAGGTGCCAAATATTGTATTGAATTTCAAACACCTGAAGGTTTTGTGGATTACAGACTGTTATGCATTGAATGGTAACACAAAATTTGGCCTCAAATCCAATGTTCACCAAAAATAGTAAAATAAAATACTTTAAAGTCTAAACTCTGTGTTGAGTGAATTACCATCAAAAGACTTTTTATTATATAAGTATTGCTTTTGTCATCACAAATTTTCATATCTACCGATTCAATCGTGTGTATGAATTGAAAATTTAAAATATATTTTTTGTCTGTAGATTTCAGTTCTCCCTTTCCTTTCAAATTCAAATTATATCCACAACTCATGTCAAACACGCGTTCACAACACAAATCAATTGAAATCATATTAAAAATATTTGCTTTTGAGTGAAAGGAGAAATCAAAATAAAACTACTTATGAATGAAAGAGTTTTTGCAGTTTTCAATGCTATGTCGACTAGACTTTTGTCCCAAAATATATTTAAATTAATATAATATGACAAATATTTTGGAAAACTGGAATCATAATACATTTTTTGTAGAAATATTATATGGTTTCTTGTAATTAATAATAACACGAGTAAATGTATTTTTAGAAATATAAGTGAATTTTTTGAGTTTTCAATTTTGAACACAACATGAGTGAGAATAGAGTTGAGATAAGGAGGAAATGGAGTACAATATAGTCGACTATTTTCACGCGTTTTCAGTACAAAACGTGGAGAATATAAGAGTTTTTGAAGTGACTTCAAGTCGTTGCAGATTTACTGCGAGTTGTGCTCAAAGTTGTGAACAATTTTGTATAGAAATGGCTCTAAAATAAATAGCATTGCAAATGATGGGCGCGTTTCTGCAATTCAGAGCTGGACTCGCATTGTGTTGAGAGAGAGAGAGAGAGAGAGAGAGAGAGAGAGAGAGAGAGAGAGAGAGNTAGATATATTACAATATATTTTTCACTCAAGAACTGCATATTTATGTTATAAAACGTTTAGAGAGAGATCGTCACTTCTTCTTGGTCAATTTAAGTTAATGCTCACAATACTAGTCTCATTCACTTTTGTAGACTTGACAGCTGAGTCTCTCTCTTTCGCTCTCTCTCTCTCTCTCTCTCTCTCTCTCTCTCTCTCTGACCAGCGCCACAAAAGTCAGAGACATTTGAATTGAACATAAAATTTTAGTGAAAAGACTGCAAATATAAGTCAAAAATAAATGAATAGACTTTGAGTGAATAGAGAGAGAAAAATACAAACAATTTCTTTGGCGCATAACTGGTAGGAAACCCACGACTTAAACGTTGGACTAAAAGTCGTACAAAACTCTTTTCTATGAGATATGTGTGTCAGTCAATGGAGAGAGAGAGAGAGAGAGAGAGAGAGAGAGAGAGAGCTATACGAGTAAAATATGAAGAATTACTACAGAAAATACTGTATCCGTAATTGTAAAGCAAAGTCTCTCTAAACGTTTTATAACATAAATATCCAGTTCTTGAGTGAAAAATATATTGTAATATATCTATAGATTTATACACAATATGTGTTCACAATCTGTTTCACACTTCTATTGTCACACAAACAGTGAAATCCAGTGAAAAAGAGGAAGATTTCCAAACGTTTCCAATCGCTATGAGTACTCTGTATCTGCCAGTGTGTGTATGTGTATGACTGTCCCCCTCCCTGTGCAATATGTGAACACCGCTATTGATATATGTCTCACCAATTTATGGCACTTCTGTATTATACATGTTATGTATGCGTAAAAGATTTCCCAAATTCTTATATGGCAATGGTCTGCCTTTCCCTATCGGTGCTCTCACTTATTTGTTATCTTACATACGGTTCCCTATTCTCCCGGTGCTCTGAGTCGCACTATTACATCCACTTACACACTACTCCACGAGCTATTCATTTATGTTTTATACATGAATTGTATCCATGAAAAGGCGATAGACATTGATTTTTTATTCAATATATTTTGTATACAATTTACTATTAGAAGCGTAAAAATAGTTGCTTTTTATTGAAAAATAGTCTAATATGTCATGTATTATGAAAAAATGTTTGACAAAATTTATTCCAGCTCCTGTCGTACACTTGTTGTATACATATTTAGTATTAAGCATCAGGATAAAAAAAATACTTGTACCCACACTTAGACCGTTTTAAATATTAATTTTTGTGTTATACAGAAAATAATTGATAATTCATTAAATTACAGTTTTTAATAATTATACGCAAGCTTTATTTTTAGATTGTTACCAATGCTGTATCATATAATTCACAATACATTAAAACAATTTTATTAACTTATTTTGAATTGAATATTTGTTTCTTATAAATCTCAAGTGAGTATATATTGTACAATACTCTGCGGAAAATTAATATACGAATACAGGGAACAGATATTTATTATATTTAGTAAAGTATTACAATTTTGTTGACAATTTTAGAGATCTTAACGTCTGGTCTCCACATATATAACATACGATACAATGCGATACAACAAACCAGTGGTGACACTATCGCAGCCAATATCGGTATCACTCGACTCACACCCAAACAATAGCCATATGGATGACCGGGTTTACATTTGTACCGTACGTATGAATGCCTTTCTGGTGCTGCAGTCATACCTTTCTCTCTTATACCCGGTGTACTGACACCCGGGGATAACTAGCGACTGAAATAGGGGGCCAACAAAAGTAACAAAAAATTCACAATTCAATAGCCATTCATATCCAGACAATGATATCAGTGATAGGTTGCGAAAACATTGTATTCACAGCCAGTATTGTGGGACACAGTGTCGCAAAAATTTGAATGACCCCGACCATTGTCATCAGTCGTATGGTGTGTGCATTGCTTTGCACCTTAACTCATAAGAAATGCGTACCCCTCCCGACCCCAGCCAGGTATTGACCACTGCCTTACACATACCGGTCCCCCCATTACCGAACGGTTTAGTCACAGATGTTTGCGTTTATTAACTAAAAATCTCGTGATTTTCTTCGGGAAACGGCTTTTCTCTGGCCCTCTATTGCCTGTGATTATTGTTATTGTTATCTACCGGTGCTTTCGAGTACTTCTCACAGCGCACAGCCCTTAATCCACTCTACTCTACCTTTTATATGGGAGTGAATTACAATTTTATAATAAACTATTTCACCAAAAAATAGCAACGGATTTACTACTTAGCGGTTAATCCTATTCTCACCGCAGAGTTAATCCAATTTTTCAAACGATTTAATAGTTTGAATACATTTAAGTAAATTATTTTTTCTATTTATCGCTTACCTTATGGTTAGCAGTAATACAAAGATTGGTTTCAATGAATGTCCAGATTCTTGCCAATAATTTACGTGTTTTATCTGAAATGATAAAAAAGTTTTGTTTAAATATTTTATCGTTATATCAATTTGATACTAAATTTAGTTTTCCATTGTTTATAAACTAAAACAGTTGATAACATTTCAAATGTATGCTTTTAAAAGTATTTGTTAATTAATAAGTTTATAAATAGTTTTTGTCACAAAGTCTTCGTATGAATGAATAATTTTTAATTACAGCCATAGATCTTATCAGATAAGGAATTACTTATTGTTTTCTTAGGATATGTCACGACATATAAACTGATGATAATATTGTTTACAGTATAGTGTACTATAAATCTGTTTTTTGTCCCATCATTTACACGGTTTATATGATAACCCGTTATACATAATACAAAATATTCAGACAAAACAATAGTGAGTGAATCAATTTGTTTTATTTTTATGGCCAAGAATATTCTTAATTATTTATTTTTGGTACAAATCTTTGTTAAACGGTTTTGCAGTAAAAATCATTTATTTTCTCTTAAGGTATTGTTTTTTATGTTTTTTGTACTCCTTTTACACCGTTTTCTGAAAACTATTTTTATTTTACTCAAAATTACTTTTAAGCCATAATAGCACTAATAATACGGAATGCAATCAGTAGTAAACTCCTGACTACCTGTCCATTTAAGGCAATCGTTTTGTTTATTACGGGTTTTCTCAGTGTTATAGAAGTGTTAAAACAAAACTTTTTTCATTTTTATTTTCTGGTCGTAAACAATACCAGAAAAATACAATAAAACGCGAATCTAATTACTAAATGAAAAGTTAATAAAACTTTATTTCATACGTAAAACACCGACAATAATGGCCTACAAGTGTTGGTGCTATAATACCTGTGCTCACACCGTATATATACCATTGCTATGTTTGATTGTATTCATGTTGGAAATGAATGGCACAACAAATAATGAATCAAATGATATGAATGAAAGCCTCATTTCGGGAGAGAAATTGTTTTTACACAACGATTCAAACGATAAAAACTAATTTAAATTTATTCCATCTATTAGTCAGCGGACGGACAGACAGTCAGTCAGTTGTGTTGAGTGTTTCGCAGAGAGGGTTCGGGAGGAGAGGTATGCGATGCGATGCCACTGAAGAATAATGACAGCAATTGCCAGAGAGAGAGAGAGAGAGAGAAAGAGAGAGAAAGAGAGAGAGAGAGAGAACGGACGGACAGACAGTCAGTCAGTTGTGTTGAGTGTTTCGCAGAGAGGGTTCGGGAGGAGAGGTATGCGATGCGATGCCACTGAAGAATAATGACAGCAATTGCCAGAGAGAGAGAGAGAGAGAGAGAGAGAGAGAGAGAGAGAGCTGGTGTGTTGGCCAGTAATATACTAATAGACAAAAAACAAAACCCAAGGCTTATGTTACATATGAAACAAAAAAATGTTTTTCCTCTGAAACGCAATGAACCACCCGTTGAGAGGATGGGCGACGAAATCCACCGGTGCTCTCAGGGTTTGTATAGCACAGGCTGGCAGAGGTGAGGGTGAAATCCATGTCCATATGAAAGTATGTTTAATCTTTTTTGTTTGCAATTACCCTATACTATAGTGTCTTTAAAAATATTTATATATATATATATTCTTTGAAGTTAATTAACATAATTATAGTGAACAACAATTTTCAAATAATTTATGATTGCCTCTAAATTTGTGTTTAATTTTAATTTCATATTTAATATAATATTTAAATAAAGAAATAATTAATGAATTTTTTGTTGTATTTTTATTGCGCAAAATGATGGGCTAATTATTTTATTATTCAATACTTTCCAATCGTTTCCAATGCATTCAAATCTATAACTCATTTGAATGATAAATTAAATGACTTTTGAATGCGATTTTTGATCACAATTTTTATGTAAAATAGCATTTCGATGATAATTTCCAAATACCCGGCCACTCATATGCAATTCAATGAGCATTTAAATCATGGATTACACGTTAGATTCGCGGCGTTTGACTAAACATTTTCAGCCAAAGATTTTAAACAAAACAAAAAATTATGTGTAATGTAATGAATTTAATTTATTTGATTAACTTTTAAAGCACTAAATATACGGTTATTGCAAATGAATTTCTCTTTATCTCAAGACTTCTCCCAAAACCTCTACACTTACGGCACATCCGAAGCGCCAATCGATTGATTTATTTGCGTTAAACAGGTTTTACTGTACAATACATATATTACTTGGGCTCACACACAAAGAGATGGTGTGTGTGCTCTCTGGCTCATCATAGCCTGTCATCCCTATCACCCCATCCCCTCGCCCATCGCCTAAATACCTGAGCGCCTCTCATATGGGTTACTGTTTGCCAAAGACGTACACAAACTGAAGACAGTGTACAGCCATTTGCATAGAGAGTAGAGTGCGGTCCGTGTGTTGGGTCCTATAAATTAGACGTTGGATCTAATTTTATGGGCTGTCCTCTCATAGAGAGGGCTACAGTGGAGGGATAGGAGAAGCCAAATGAGAGATTTGTTTCCCAACTGTTGGCCAAATAGTTTTTAGGTAACTCTTGTATTACCCTCTCATCAGTTTGTCTGTTAATGTGTTGTGAGGTTTGCGAACAGTTTTTGTTAATAAGAATTTTCGTGGAGAGAGAGAGAGAGAGAGAGAGAGAGAGAGAGGAAAAAGGGAAAACCATAAGAAACTATTTTGTCAGCATTACTACCAGCAATATATCTAAACAATTGTAATAAACTTTTAAAAAGTTTTGCTTTCGTTAATTGAATTTTTTGTCTGCATTTCAACGACTTTTTCAAAGATTTTTTAAATTCAATTTTTACAGTTTTTTGTGACCCATTTTTGTTTTGTTTTAAAAACACAATTCAATTATTAAATAATACTTTATTATTAAGTTTTTGTGTTTTGCTTTAATATCATATTATTGAGTATTATATTGTATGGAGTAGTTAGAGTATATAGAAATAAAAGTTTTTTCAGTTTAACTGTTAATAAAATTGCTTTTAAGAGAATTGGAAAATTGATTTTTAGTTCATTCAATAGTATTGGTCTAAAATAAAAAATAAAAATCTATAGCATTGGTTCAAACATATGTTTCTCTCTGTTATCTCCATATCCTCTCATTACTCGCCAAATAACCCGTCGGTTAAAGTAATGCCACTTAAAGATAGAGACTATTATTTCCATTGAATTGAATGAACAGTTTTGCTCTGAAATTAGTTTTAGAAAAAACTGATTATAATTCTCTCTCTCTCTCTCTCTCTCTCTCTCTCTCTCTCTCGCCTTATAATACTCTTCCTTATGGTTGTTAACGAGTGCTGTCTATCATTGATATGGCAATGAATGCCATCCCATTTGCCGATCGGTTTGCCGTATAATATACTAAAAGTCACTCATTTCCCAACTGTGTGTCCGTCTCACAGCCCCCACACCCGACCCCATAGCAGCACAAAAACACTGGATATTAGTCTTTATATAACAGACACTCAGCGGGTTATCAAACAAAAAACATTTAAGAAGGATCTCTCTCTCTCTCTCTCTCTCTCTCTCTCTCTCTCATCCACTGATATTCAATAACTTTGATAACTGTTTGACTGCCAAACATGTATTAAAACAAAAAGTAAAATAGTGCAAAAATTTGCTGCAAAACTAAATTTAATAACATTTAAGGCATTGATTTTTGCAAAATTGAATGGAAAGGCATATGCGATGGAAATGAAAATGAATGACTTTATGGTGTGTTTCGTTGGTATCAATGAATAAAATATATTTCGTTGAGTCAGTTGTCTATGGCTTTGAATTTCAATTTACGATATAAATCGCGATAAATGTTTTCCTTAAATGATCCGTACATTTGATTTGATTTTGTTTTTTGTCACAAAATGGTATATATTGTATATATAGTAAAACTACTGATATTAAAACCCAGTAATTGATTGGTATGTGTTTTTTGTTTTCCTGCTAAAGTCCATTAAAATGTGTATACAATAATAACTTGAACAAAATGCTTTTACTAAAAAATTTAATTTTATTATATTGAGGGAATAGACAAAAATAATTTTTGTTTTACACCAAAACCAAACTAATAAAACAAAAATGCTTTATTTCAATTATCCATAAGTTTTTGTTTTTTGTTAATAAATTGATGACAAAAAATGTCGAGAAAATGCTATAAATTTATTCTTAGGGTGTAATCCTCGGGTGACTTCCCAGTCGTTTTTGAGGGAAACATATTAAGTCATATAATCATAAAAATAATAGTTAAGACATATTTGGGTCGAAATATATAGCCATATAAACATCATATACAATGTGTGTGTCAGAGAGAGAGAGAGAGAGAGAGAGAGAGAGAGAGAGAGAGAAAGTATTTGTAATAAAAATCTACAAATAATTCAATAAAATGTCATTAATTTCAATTTAGACACTAAAACAATACCCGATGTTTTGTTTGGCAAATATAACTTCAATTAATATTTTCGGATGAGTTGTAATTTGTATTCATTTTTATGAATACCGGAACAATAAAATCAAAATTTATTTCATTCGTTCATATGATATACAGACTAGAAATACAGACAAACCTCTGGTTTATGAGAAATAACTCTAATTGATGAGGATAATAATAATATATTAAATAGTTTAAATATGTATCATACTGTATGTTAATAAGTAGAGTATAGTTATATAGTTTATTATACAATAGTATAAAATAAATAATATAGTATTGTACTACAAAATCAGTGTTAATTTGGTATACTGTAACTTGCTGCCATGTTACCATGTAAGTGTTAATTTACTTCACAGTACACGGACTGTATTTAATGAAAAAAATTTATTTTAATCATAAGAGATAGACAAAAATCAAATCAAACTGTTATTTATGAGAATCAGGAAAACAAATCAAAATTTACATCAAATTTATTCACTCATAGCTATACAGAGAGACTGACAGTTGGAGTGTATTATCTCATACACCTCTCCACCCATTGTTTTTTACATTCAAAGCCATTCCATAACTGTGAACCGGGAGTTTGCAAATCTATTTGAGAGAGAGAGAGAGAGAGAGAGAGAGAGAGAGAGAGAGAGCACAGAGAATCTAAATTGAAATTAATGACATTTTATTGAATTATTTGTAGATTTTTATTACAAATAAAATTAATATTTTCGGATGAGTTGTAATTTGTATTCATTTTTATGAATACCGGAACAATAAAATCAAAATTTATTTCATTCGTTCATATGATATACAGACTAGAAATACAGACAAACCTCTGGTTTATAAGAAATAACTCTAATTGATGAGGATAATAATAATATATTAAATGGTTTAAATATGTATCATACTGTATGTTAATAAGTAGAGTATAGTTATATAGTTTATTATACAATAGTATAAAATAAATAATACAGTATTGTACTACAAAATCAGTGTTAATTTGACATACTGTAACTTGCTGCCATACACTGTAAGTGTTAATTTACTTCACAGTACACGGACTGTATTTAATGAAAAAAATTTATTTTAATCATAAGAGATAGACAAAAATCAAATCAAACTGTTATATATGAGAATCAGGAAAACAAATCAAAATTTACATCAAATTTATTCACTCATAGCTATACAGAGAGACTGACAGTTGGAGTGTATTATCTCATACACCTCTCCACCCATTGTTTTTTGCATTCAAAGCCATTCCGTAACTGTGAACCGGGAGTTTGCAAATCTATTTGAGAGAGAGAGAGAGAGAGAGAGAGAGAGAGAGAGAGAGAGCACAGAGAATCTAAATTGAAATTAATTTTTTCCGATCCGATAGAGTTCACAATGAAAATGGCATTACATATAGTGTACAGACTTTGTACTATAAACATAGAAATAATAATAATTTGGCAGATTTGGTGAAATCCGTGGCCAAATCTCTATTAGATATAGCGCTGGGATTGGAATTCCAGCCGTGAGAAGGCATTCATTTCTATTAATACATATAATCAGGGGCTGTGTGTAGCCAACAGAGTGGGCATACCTTTACCCCCGTTCACTGAAATAGTCTCGTAAACTGTGTGAACACAGTGTCTGATAAGACTTGATTAGCCGGGCATATTAATTATGATGACATACACACATTGGATGCTTAATTAATTGCCAGAGCACCGACACCATAAATATAGTGCACATTTCAATGATTGCATACTTGAATACCCCCTAAAAATGCAATAAATGTGTGGCATTTGCTGGATGAATATGACTATATTGGGTTTCGCACCGGTAGTTGACTTTGATATGGCTATCGGTAATGTGTGCGCCCATACTATTTTGGGTGTGAGTGTGTGAACACCAGTGCAAAAAGCACCGGTGAGATAATGGTATTATATCTATAAATACCTAACTTTTGGTTATGAATTTTAATCACTTGTGTGTGAAATACACGTATTTTGAATGGAAATACATAAGTGATAATCAATGCGTTTAATACGAAAATATGTTTTTGTGAAAATGGTTTTTAATTCAAAATATGTTGTTATTATGTTTTGGTTGTCTATCATATTGTGGTACGCGTTTGATAAGTAGCCAATACGGCCCCTCCCGCTACAAATGCAAAGCTAACTGTCCATTGCTTATGTCAGATCAAAAATATTAAGATTTTATTTTTATTATTGTCTGACACATGATATACAAATTTTGGGTCAAAAATATGATTTTATTATTATTTTTCATAAAGTTTTTTACATTATACTGAGAACTGAATGAATATTCATGAATATATCGTTAGAAATAAAATCTTTAAATTATTGCTAAAATTAGTCTCGTATTAAGACTCAATAATTTTTGTAATTAAGAATAATTTTGAAAAAAGTCTCGTATGAATAGAAAAATTAAATCATAAGAAACATAAAAATATGTATTAATATGAGAATCAATATTAAGATCGATATAAACTAAAATAGTTTGGTATTATATCATCTTTATTATGTGTAAGATTTAATCTAATATATACAACACAAAAACAATTAATAGTATTTTATTCAAAAAATCTGTCAATGATTTAAATTGTTGCATCGTTTAAAGTTGTGATTTACTTTTTTATATTTTATAATTTTTTTTGGATTTTATAAACTTTTGTAATTTTTTTTGGGTTTTTCAATGCTGATAACAAATAAGACAAGTTAATATATTAAATATACGATTATATAATAAATAGTTAGTCAGAATTGTTTGAATAAAGTTTGAGTAAATATTTGTATTAATATTTAGAAATAATACAAATAAAGCCAATCATTGACAGATTGAAAACTCAATGAGACTTTCATATACTTTAACAAATATTTTCAGATAAATTAAATTACAGTTTTTGGTGACAAATTATTTTGCAATTATTTTTTATTTGGTTTCAGAAATACTTTTATTTCTTTAATGTAATTTAAATAATACGTTATTAAAATGGTTTTATATGTTGTGTATGTATGATAGTTTCTTAATAATTCACATATTTATTTATAAAATGCAATAAAACTTATTTATGAACGTTAAGACAAATTTATTAATGTTTTATTGTTTGCAAAAAATCCATACTTTAATATGTGATGCGATTATATATATTGTAAGAATTTTTATAATTTATTTGTTTTGTATATCATTTAAAAAAGTATATTGAGTTCAATGAAGTAATAAAAAAGTCTTTGAATACGGTTTTAGTGTTAAAAACACATTCAAAAGAATAATACATAATAAAAATAAAATTCAAATTTATCATCGACTCAATGTGTGCGAGAGGGCACAGGTATGCCATAATTTTTATACGATTTCTTGCGGTTGAATGGCAAACACAGTCTACTATTAGTAGAGGTTTTGGTCTTATTTTTTCGGCAGTCGTTATACAACTCTAATGGTGTAAGCGATCGACTAATATGTGGCAATAAATTAAAGGATTTTAATAGTATTTTATACCCAAAATCGCTTCATCCGTAAGGGTCGACCCCATAGACAAACTTTGCGTAAATTATACAAAAAACTATATATTCAGCCCTTCCTGTGCTCTCTATCTTCAGGTGCTCTCAGATGTTATCGAAGTGTTTAGAGAAACACAAACTGACTATTAAAACGAGTAAAGAGTTGCTATTTTTTGCGCTCGTATTGTATTCCCGTTTTTTAAAGGCTATTGTGTTTTGTGTGTTTGGAGTGGAAGTGGATTCCTATAAGTGTTTCTTATATAAGAAGTGGTCGTATCAGACAATTCTGGTCACATCGCAGCTTGAATTCGCTGCCATTATCTCATAGCCCAACACCAATCACTTTACTGTCTGTCCATTGCTCTCAATCCATACCCATCTCTCTCTCTCTCTCTCTCTCTCT
>CAJPVJ010002172.1:0-13824 GCA_905397405.1 Oppiella nova
TTTCATTAATCTTATTGTTTTCAAAATCATTTAACTCTAATCTAATTTTTTCTGTTAATAACTTATATTTTTGGCTAAAATTTATATGACATGATTTATACCGTAATAGATTTCTACGTTTTCTAATTAAATTACTTATACTTTTGTTATAAACATTTTTGACTTTTGAATAACTAATCGATTTTTTAATACAACTGTTAAAAATCATTGAATATTTAGACATAATCTTATGATAAATGCAATTTATATCTGTATTATAATTAGTTAACTCAAACCAATCAATTAAAAATAACTCATTATTTAACGAATTCAGTGAGTTTTCTGTTAATATATATTTCTCTCTTTTAATAACTTTTGTTTTGTTTTTATGAATGTTTAGTGAAAACCCTATTGCTTTGTGGTCACAACTATTTGAAATATTAGGCATTATTTCTAAGCTATTAACTGAATCAATTTTATTAACAAAAATCAAATCTAATATAGATTTTGGTGAATCTGAGGGATAAGTTGGGGTCAAAACAATTTGCTGTAAATTATATGATAACAACACCTCTTTTAAAACTATGGCATCGCTTAATAACCTGTTATTAATTAATTGATAATTAGTGTTAAAATCACCTAAACTGCAGATAAAATCATAACTATTTAAATTAATTGTTTCAAACACATTAGCAAAATATGTATCAAAATTAATGCTACAATTGGGAGGTTTATATAATGTATGGAAAAGTAATTTATAATTCTTGACAAAAATCTCAACACAAATATCTTCATAATTAGTATTTATGTTAATTTGAGAGCATTTATAGACATTTTTGACAGCAATGGCTACACCACCACCGACCCTATCATTCCTATCACATCTGAATACAAAATAATCATTAAATATGTGTTTATCGGGTATATTAGGGGTAAGCCATGTTTCAGCCAGTACACAAATGTCTATACAATACTCATTCAAATAAAACTTCAATTCATTAATTTTGTTGACAATACTACGAGTATTAGCAAAGAATACGAAAAAATCACTTATACTTCGAAGGACTGGTAGTTCGGTAGATATGGAGGTCCTCGAGGCGCCGGTATGTACCGTATCGGTGGAGTCATGTATGGATTGGGGTTGTTGTGCAGCATTGGGTCCCACCAGAAGTTTTTTGGTCAGGTAGATATGGAGGTCCTCGAGGCGCCGGTATGTACCGTATCGGTGGAGTCATGTATGGATTCGGGTTGTTGTGCAGCATTGGGTCCCACCAGAAGTTTTTTGGTCCATAATTAGATTGTTGAGTGAAATTAGGCCTAAATTGTCGGTAGTTTTCATTTCTTCTGAAGTGATTTTGTCGCCGATTTTGGTCTGAGTTTCTCACATTTTGGTCATTAAAGCGACAAAATCTCGAAATATGTCCAACTCTTCGGCAAATATAACACTGTTTTCGTTGATTTTGAGTATTGTTTCGATTATTACTATTAGTGTTATTTTTGTTCACATTTTCATTGATTTTGTTATTGATCTTTAATGCATGTTTTGTTTGCAGAGATTGTAAAACACGAGTCAATCGACGAGAATGTCATTGAATTCAATGATAACGAAGACTTCAGAATAATGACTGAATTAATGATCAATCAGTTGATACCGGAAAAGCGACAAAATCTCGAAATATGTCCAACTCTTCGGCAAATATAACACTGTTTTCGTTGATTTTGAGTATTGTTTCGATTATTACTATTAGTGTTATTTTTGTTCACATTTTCATTGATTTTGTTATTATTAATAGATTTAACCATATTTTCCAATTTATTAAATCTGAGATTAAATCTACTCTCAAGTAATTGAATGTCAGTCAAGGGTTGACTATTACACTTGTCTCCAGAATTGCGAGCACTAGTGTCCAGGTCATTATCAGCACCGGTAATAATTGATGCATTTAATTGTGTGTTATCCAAAGTGGGCGTTAATCCCATAGACTTTTCTACAATTTCCTTCTCAGTCACAACTAAATCAATAATTTCATTGATATAACTCTTGATGTCTTTTTTGGCAACAGCTCCCACTTTGACATCAATTAATTCAAAGATTAAGTTACGCTTTGATTTAATTGAATCAATCAAATCACACACAAAATTTATAACACTTGTATCACCCATGACATGCGCATCCATCCTAATAGTGTTCCTAATAGTAGTACAGAAGCAAAAATTTGTGACTAATTTAATGTTTCAAATTCTGTAACAGTAGTTATCAACGATTGCAATGAACTTTTCAATAATTAAACAAATGTTGAGAGAAACCTGACCTTAGTTTTGTTTAATATCACGTTATGATGAGCCTATTAAATGACTCAAAAGCTTAATTCACTTATGTGCTTAATTATCGAAATTAATTTATCTACAATAAAATTTATTTGTATGCTAACTTATAAACACTGAATTTTAATATCTTACAATACAATAATATAAATATATCTTGTTACAAACAAATGATTTATCTGTAAGATATTACTGTGTTATACAATACAAATTTTCATGTGTTACTTAAAACCTTTATTACAAAAATAACTCAAATACTATGTAATAATATACTCATTGAACTAAATTAATGTATCATTTAGTTAACATAAAACAATTTTATTGTATACAAAATGTAAGAATGTAAGAATTTATTAAACACACAATTTTCTGTTATTAAATTAAGTATAAAACATATAATTTTGTTAAACAATTACTAAAAGAGAACCATTAGAACAACTATAAGATATCATTACTATTATGAGTAGATTTATGTTTAATAATATTTCAAAAGAGTTTTGATGGCTAACTGTTAGTTATATAATTTATATATATTTCACAGTCACGACAAAAATATATTATATTATCATAAATATATCACTAATATTCAATTTATTTTACAATTAAAATTTCCAAAATATTTTAATATAAAGTTCTGATAACTATTTCCAAAATCTAAATACTGTATCAGTAAAAAATTTAATAAATATAAATGTTGACTTTCACTGAACAATTTGGTTGAAAAATTTATTAAAATAATAAACCAATTCCCTATCGATATGGGGATAAGTTATTAAAAAAATATATCAGTATTAGTATTAGAGGGGAGACAGGGGTGAACTGTATTGGAAAACGGTATAATGATATACTGAATATGCGGGGAACTGTATGTTACGGCAAAGCCGGTCAACATTAAGGACTCGGCATTTATTTCCTGTTTAGTAGAGGAGAAATGCAGTCAAAAGTCTTTTGCCTGAAAATGAAAAATCGCAGAAATACTAAACTACTTTATATTATACTGTGGAAAATAAAGAGCCACACGACTGACTACCAGTGCGAGTCATATATTAGACGAGCCGTACATTTAGATCATTGAATAAGTTTTTGTGGAAAAAGAGAATTTTTGCAAAACAAATCTCATAACAAACTATCATTAATCAAAACATTGGTTTTTCGATGGCGAACGAGAGCGCCGGCAGTTCGTAACCATAACAGTGTACAGTAAGTGTATAGCATTTTTAGGAAAAGTATCGGCACTGGAGTTAGCCTTAAGGCAATTGAAATGAAAGGGAATCGAGAATATAATAAGAGAGCAGAGAATATCCATTTGGGCTTTTGATGGCATACGAGACTCGAATAGATAATGCGATTGCGATATGACTGCCACACAAATGGCCTAACAATGAAGATATGAACACTATTATTACTAATTACTGGTGCCGTTCATCAACACACCAAATGAGTCTAAACTATGAGAATTTCGGCCAACAAATTAATTGTCAAACTATTTTTGTGTCAAATCTATATTATACGGTGTATTATGCACAAACTTTTCGTACAATTGTGTGTATCGTATATGTTGTCAAACATAGTCTCGATTTGGATTTGGTTGCAGACAATGGCTTCGAGAGAGAGAGAGAGAGAGAGAGAGAGAGAGAGAGAGAGAGAATAGAGTGTTTAAAATGTTATCGAATTAAATGTGAACCAAACAGATGGTACTGATGTCATAATGACCGCCCTATAGACATAGGTATCGCGAATGGAAAGGACTGTAATTAGCATATGTCTCACGCGATATAACAATAGCAAAGTATGGATNACGCGATATAACAATAGCAAAGTATGGATCAATTCCAGTAATCAATTCCCTGTTCGCCCAATAAATTAATTCATTCAAAGCTAAACATTTATTAAATGCTGTTTTCATTTATTCTTCTCTACTTTCTTTGAAACCCATAAAAAAGTGCACAAAAAAGTTCTGTGCATTCACTACACCGACAGTCAGTCCAATAGTGTTTGAATCGTAAAAATATTATATATTATAATGCATTCATTATATTATTTCCAGAAAATAAAAACAAGATTTATATGAAATAAGAGGAAGAGTTGTGTTGTGTTTCGAAGGGAAGAAATTCTGTAAAAATTTTTCTATTGTTTATAACGAAAAGAAAAGAAATGCATTTTGCATTTGACAGCATTGGGCGCACGCATGGAAACGGGGATGGGATGCATGAAAATTACAACTTTCGCTCTAATATGTAATAAAACATTATTGAGAAAAAATAAAATAAAGTATAAAATAATTTAATATATTATCCATTATTGTAATACTGCTTCTCTAAAAAAATCTTAACGTCTATTGTGTTGTAATAACTTTTGTTCACTCTTTTTAGGGAAACTCAAAAATATACTGTTTTTGGAATAAAAATATTATATAAATGAATAAAGAAATGCATTGAAAGTGAGAAACATAAGAATTGGATGCAAAAATAATAGACGAGAGAGAGAGAGAGAGAGAGAGAGAGAGAGAGAGAGAGAGAGAGAGAGAGAGAGAATTTAGGATGATCATTTCAAAGAAGTAAGTCCTCCCCTCAGATACGAGCAAATCGTCCCTCAAAGGCTTTATATGAGAGCACAATATGATAGAGAGGACCGATTTTTTTGTTATACTTTTACAATATGATGATTTATCTCAGATACTGTAAGTCTTATGTAAAGTTTATGAGAATATTCTGTATGTAATGATAATGAGCTATAATTTAGGCAACAAAGAAATCTGTGAACTAATCCCAACTTTGAAACTTATTAGTGATAAGTTATCACTGAATAAATACTTTCACCATGCATAAAAATCACAAATTTCTAAATTTAGTTTTCAAACATGATTTTCAATTAGACGATCAAGAGAACAGTTTGAATGAAAATTACTTTTATTTGATATCTATATTATTTTTGTGGACATCAATACATTCAGTGCTCTGGGATCTCATTTAATGACCATATGGTGGATAATACACAGCAAAGTGGATCTATTGCTCAGTCAATGCGTTCATAATATCCATGAAATTATTTTTTAGGGATACTATACAGTGGTGGAGAGCAGTAGTCTAAATATATTTAGTTTGTGTCCGCGGTAACCCTGATAGTCTGAACATATTCTATGTATCGCATATCACAAAATTATTGATTTGTATTAAATTTTGAATCATTGAACCGTTTGACGAGTTTGTCGCCAGTTTATCCCTCTATTCAATGTGCACTCGTATTGTACACTCCATACACTCCAATACTATCCCTCTATTTCAGTGCCAAATTCTTTTCTTCCATAGCATTTCAATAACAGACGAATATTTGTCATAATAATCAAAATTGAAGAAACGGGAAAACGAGGAGAGAGAGAGAGAGAGGGAGGGAGAGGGAGAGAGAGAGAGAGAGAGAGCTGTAATAAGTAAACATATAATGTGATGAAACGTGAAAAGACATTATTAGAGAATTAGGAGGAAATTCTGGGAATTTTGACGATTGTATTACTCGTGGGTTACCATCGATTATATCAATCAAATAAAATAATGTTAACTTAAGGAGAACGAGTGGCTGACATCCGATCAAAACAAATAATGTTTATTCACTTATAGTCGACAACCCAACTGTCCACTAATGTATGCATTAATTATGTGATGACTTAATGGTTTGCCATCGACTCATACATCTCCAGGAATATGAGTGTAACGTATACTCGTAGACCAGTTCTTAACAATTTGTTAATTAAGTTTTAAAATCTATATTTATCTACTAATGAAACCCAATTTATGCATAAAAAAGAAAAACATAAATCTTTCAAATCCTTATCTGATTAACATTAATGCATTTTAAATGAAATTTCTTTGCGTATTATTAAAATTAATCATCTTTTTGTATATGAATATAAAATAATAATAACTGTTACGAAGTATTATTAAATTATTTAAATTTAATTTAATACATAACAGTCTTATAGACGATTATAATGCATAATATGAATAAGTAAATATAAAATTACATAAGACTTACTATAAACTCTTAATTCTTTCTCCCTCTTAACCGTTTGAAAACTGGGAGCCTCGGCGCTCACCTACAAAAGTTATAAACAATTTTTATTAAGAAATTCAAGTCAAGTTTTTTAGAAATTAATAATTTTCTTCATTAAATTAGTGGTAGTCATTGAAATTGCATTATACTTCGCATCGATAGGTGCCATCGGTGTGTAGATCAGTCATCGAAAGGAATACATTTCCAAAACTCGATTTCGTTAACTATAAACAAAAAATATATTGTATAAGAAAATGAGAAAAACCTATTTTCATACATTACTTATAATCCTATTTTCAAATTTGGTTTTATATTTTCATGCATAGGGTATATAATATAAAAGTACAATATATTCAGAATGGAGTGAATAATAAAGTATTTCTCTCTCATGTGATGCTGGCTTTGACTTTAATAACATTATGCATAAAGTGATGTCTATTACATAATATAGAGTTTTAGAGAAAAACAGTTGGAAACAGTCAGTCAATCGCTACACATATACAGACATACAGGTAAAATATGGGGTCAAATGTTAGGCATTGTAAAGTGATTACTGTATATGTGCAAAATATGCCACAATAATATGCAATCTCATGCATACAACGACTAATAATCTCTCTTTTTGTGTCTCCCCTCTCAGCTATGACTTCATGGAAAGTGTTATTTGTGGAAAGTTAGGTGAGGCTAAAAACAATACAAGTGCTTTAAAAGCAAAATTTTTGAATGTTTTTATCCATATATATATTTTTTGATATACTGTTCACGTTTTGCGGAATAAATATAACATATGATCCCAGACTTGTACTCTACTTGTATATCAACATGTTTTGCGGCTAATAATCGTGAACACAATGACTCCATAGGAATTCAAGCGCCTATAGTTCCCACTAAACAAAAGTGTAAAACTCTCAGAAAAAAAGGTGAACACATATCATACACCACATAAATGTTAATAATAGAAAATTTTATTGTTATATAAATGAATGCAATTTCCATTAAAATATCTGGAAAACAAATTAACGTCAAAACAAATGTATGCATTCAGTGACGGATTCATACAAAACAAATACTACTCATAAATATAAGTCAACTTAACTTTCCATTTATTCAATGAATAGGTTTTTGCACTCAATTATGACATCAAATTGTATTTTGAGTTCTCTTTTATTTCCTCAATAATAACCCTTTTTTTATAATGAATTTTTTTAATTAATAATTAATAAGAAATGGAAATTAGTTCATTAAATATTCTGCTCGTAATTTAGAAAAAAATTGTTTTTTTAATTAGAAAATTAGAAATGAATGCAATAAAAGAAATTGCACAAAATTAAAACTACATTAAATTGAATTGTATTGACCATAAAATTGTGTAAGAATTGAAACAATTGAAACATTAAAACGAATGAAAAGTAATTTAAAGTGAAATTCCTCATAAATTAATGGTTTGTCAAACATTTATACGAAAGAATCAATTAATAAAAAGATGAAAAAATAAAACCAAGAAAAAAGTACAATTAAATTAAATACGAGTTTTGTTGACTTTCTAACACAATGTTACTTAGTCCATAAATAATTTGGATTTTTTCTAACTTTAAGACTACTTTTTCCAGACTTATATGTCTATAGTAAAGATCTAATCAATTATTTTATTGCTGTCCGACTTATGCCTAAAAATCAAAGAAGTGAATCATCAGAAGATAAATCATTGAATGAGAGAATGAATGAACGAATGTGTGTTTGAGAGAAATGAATAGTCACGCGATTATAATACATGAAAAATGCATTCAATTTGTATGAACCGAACGAATCATTAAAAAAGTTCGTTCGAGTGAATGAATTAAAGAAAACTTTTGCCAAATGGTTATCAATGAGTTTGCAATGAATGCATTGCAACCCATCAATGAGTGAATTACTTTGTGTGAGTGAGTGAGAGAGAGAGAGAGAGAGAGAGACTGTCTTATGTCCAATTCTTACATTAAGTTGGGTTATGTGTTGACCAATAAATGAAATATTTAATGTAATCTATTATTTCTGATAAACAAGTGAATAATCCATTGCCTATTAGCCATACTCTACTGCTAATAAATTATCTATATTTGGAAATTAAATCAAATATATTGTACTTTTACCGAAAGGTAGGATAAGGGTTTGTAAAATTTAATATAAGAAATTGATTTGAATTACATATAATCTCTAAATAATGATTTTACTGCAACTCATATATAAGACAATTTAATGTGTTTTTGGATGGAAAAATATGAGTTATAGCGACCATAAACAACAAGTTTAACACAAATTTTAGGATTAAACTCAATGATAAAACACAATAAAGTCATCCAGTATTTAATTAATACGGGTGTTGAGTACCAGATAATAGATATTATTTTATTTACAATTAGTTTTAAATAGCAAGTTTTGAAGCCACAATAAATTTAGGGAAATTTTCAAACAAGACTTACGTCGAGATGTATTCCTCTGGACTCATACTTCTGTCCGGGAGGCATGTCTTTGGGAACCCATCGGTAGAATTCTCCGTTAGAGTTATACCACTTAATAGAGTAGAGCTCGTCGTTCTCCAACTCATACGAGCAGTTCAGCCAAACTGGGTCTCCCATTATGACAGATGAGGGCACATCCACTCGAGTCAGTCTTAAGGCTAATACACCTGCAAATTAAATAAGACTTATCAGATTTCTGTTAACTATCCATTTGTGCTTATATTTCATTTTGTCAAATTATAACCGCAGAATATTTTATCTAATTTTTCATATAAAATATTTTTTACTTCATTAGCTAATAATTCACTTAAATTAACCAAACTTTCGATTATAAAGAATTTAATGATTAAAAATCAGTCTTTTAGACTATAAAAATATATATGTACTCAATACTACAGTGTAATGTTCCACACAGAGTATTGTATATTCAAATAGTGTATATCAAACATAATACAGTAATATAATGGAATCATATAAATAATGAAAACCTATTACTAAAAGCAAATTAGAAATTAATGACTTATTTGCTCATTTGATTGTATATTTGCAAAAATATTAAATGCATTTCTATGCAAAAATGTTTGCAAAACGATGTCAAGAGCGAGAGGCTGTTGACTAATAAATACATAAATGAATTGTAAAATAAATTTTGATTTTATTTATTTATTCAAAATAAGTTGTAATTCATAGCGAATGAGAAAAACAAATACAGTTATAAAGAGTGGGCTTTCAATGAGTTTTGTATACGAGTTGAGGCGCACAATGAGAAGAGTCTTCTGGGACTGACTCTGAAAACTAAACACATGGAGAATATGGACAGTCGTGTTGGCAAAGAGATGAACGGATGAATTATAAACGAAGGTTTGCTCTCCTTTTCTGGTAATGTTAATGAATAGATAGAGAATAGAGTTGACTATAGTTATGGTGTACTGAAAGGCAAATACGCTTTGGTTGTGATGCGTTTGAAATGAATTGACAGAATGCACACCATATAAGAGAGTTATGTTTGTTTATAAGTGTATGAGTGAGTGCATGGAATTAAGAGAGAGAGAGAGAGAGAGAGAGAGAGAGAAGTTTTGATGCAAGTCGTCCGCATCAGAGAGCAAACTAAATGGTGTGTTGCGTGACTTGTCTACTCTTAGATCACATCATCTTAAATGCAAGCATCCTCTACCACTACCATTGCTCCCTTGCTCTCTCTCTCTCTCTCTCTCTCTCTCTCTCTCTCTGTAGTAATCTGTATTTTAAATATACTTTTTTATATTACGAGTATAGTCTTTTCTATTGATTCACATTAAAAAGACTTTTAATGGTTTTCATAAAAAGATATATAATTTTGTTCGTCTCTCGTCTTACTATGACTTTGACTATCATTTAAAGTAATTAGCTTTGGATAAGAATATTAGGGAATAATGTGAACAAAGCTATTGTATTACTATTATATGAATAAACTTTATATTCATTACAAACTATAAGTTATTATAATGTCTTAAATGACAAAAAGGCGTACATTTGTGTTAAAGTTATTCATATTTTTGGCTCAAAAAAACTAAAAACTAAACAATGAATGAGACATTCATTGGAAACAAAGTCTGAAACAGTAATTCAGAAGTGATATAACAGCTGAACAAATAGATTAAGATAATGTTTGGCTACCATTGCTTGTGTTTGGAGTAGTTCTTGTCATTCTTGCAATTATTGCATAGTTTGCATCCCTGTATCCCTGTATCCCTGTTCCTAATGTGGCCCACAATTGGGTCGTATGTTTTGGTATTGCTTTATATACGACAACATATAGAATACAATATATACAATAGATTTGGGCCTAACTTTGACTACAGTATCAAACATTAGCTGAGAGATCATTATCATTATCAGCGTATTATTGCTGGAGGCCAGCAGAGCATTGGACGTGAGGCCAGTCACTGGCAGTCAGTCGGCGCTCCACTTATATTAACAACAAGTACTGAACACATGGAGGAGAGAGAGAGAGAGAGAGAGAGAGAGAGAGAGAGACCAAAGGCAACCATAAGAGTTGAATGATGGTGTGATTGCAGGCATGAGAGCACTGTTTAATTAGAAACCCAATAACAATATTACAATATTATGTCAATTCTTTGCAGTGAATAAATTTTCTGAGAAATCCTTTTCATGAAACCATAGCTGAGATGAGAGGGAGAGTGGAGAATAACCACTGATTATTCACAACAGACCCTAAATTAACAATTTGATCGCTAATTCTTTTTTATTGAATAACAAAAGCTTTTGTTAACTGATCCGAACACTAATGACTATCACATCCTTTAAATGACTTCTTATTTATCTTATTTTAAAATAAGTGCATTTCCTCTGATTGTGGGACAACAGCAAAGTTTTGCTCAAAGACTCGAAGATAAGGGAAAAAAATTTGTGAAAATTGATTATTTGGCAGAAATAATGAAAAATGGAGACTAAGAGGTATATAAACAATAAATGTGTTCACTATATCTCGATTGTATTACTAGAGGATTAAAATAACAACTTTTGCTCCGATAGCAGTTTGGGAGCTCAAACTATTGTACAATAAAGTAGACTCTACTCCAGTGTCAGAGCACTGGTAGTACTGACTGACGAGTTGCCAACTCTAGTCTGTTTCGGAAAAGATGGTCATTGAGTGGTGGGTATGAGTCATACATCATGGGTTCAAAGCCCAAGAGTAGATCCATCCAAATGTGATGCAAAAGATATAACGAAATTATATATTGAGCCAAAAACACACGAGCCATGGCTTTGACGTGTAGTGAAAGCGCCGTTAGTTTGGAGTAACACGTAATGTAGTAGTGATAGCATTGTATGCATTGATGGGGCCATTGAATGAATGGCTCAAAGCTTGCCATCACTCACCCCACTCTCACTCAGACTGACTGACCAGTGATGTTGTGCTGGCTTTACAGCAATTAGTTGCTAAACATATAGCGTCTCGGCTTAACATTTGCGAGAAGGTATTCACTCTATTATTACACACTATATCTGACTTAACATTAGGCAGTGCTAAGAGTGATGCAAACGTCACTCCATCCCTCCATAAGCTATACTCCGACTACTCATAAGCCGTTTACTATTCGGTCATTTAGTTTTGGGATATCGTTTAATCGTCATAATAAGCACCACTTAAGTGAATGCCAGCACTGGTAGCACTACTCTGTACGATTGCCTCTAAGATTGTGCATTATATCACTCATTTCATTATAATTATAGTCCGAGAGTATAATTATTTCGTTATTATCTAAATATTAAAACATTACTCAAATCTCCTATTCATCACTACTTTTCAGTGGAAGTGTGTTTGCTTTCAGAGGCAATGGTCTGATGGTGTGTCTGTCCGGCACAGGAAATGCCATTAGTTTCAAATGAATCACAAATTATCTCAACACCAGATCGCATGTATCCTCTCTTTATAATACACTCTGTGACTGTCTTTTGATAGAGTTTTATCTAATAAAACAATATATCAAAAGAAAGGGATATTAAAAAGCAATTGCAAAGAAAGTGAAAGTGGTTTGAGTTGTGAGCTGTTGGCTTAGTTGCCTACAGTATGGTTAGGGAGGGCTGTCCTAAACTGGCGTCAGATGCTTTGGTGCATCTGTTCATCGGTTCCATCCATCAGTTCATCATCTGTTCCCTTCCGCTGCCAATCGACAGCACAACACAAAACACAATCAAAGTCTGAAACCCCCGACAGTTAACCTGAAAATTCATAGCTATCTGTGCGATCTGTTTGTGCGGACAATGAATATAATATTGGATTTGGAGTTTACAGTCAAACTGCTGTCAAGGGTTTCAATTGAAAAGTATAGAACAAAAACACATAAAATGCAAAAGCGTTTATGCATTCATACGAGTCATTCATATATAAAACTTCACTAATAGTTATCGAGTTTACAAAAGACTGTTAAGTCTATTACTTGCTCTGCTCTAACCGTAACTATTAACACATCTTTTGCCTCGCATTTAACATTTGAAACATTTTAAACACCAACTAATACCACATAAAATTGATTGAAAACTTGTAGGCTATATAATGGTTGGCGAAGACCTCTGCATGACATTTGCTATTCATTTAGTATTCAAATCGTTGTATTAAAATACGGTATAATGTTATAAAAGACGACAAAAATGTCATTTGAATAACAATAGATGTTTTAATACATTATAAAACTTAATATATTTTTCACTCAAGTATATTATCAAACCCCTGTGTAACAGCAAGTAATGCACTCATCGACTATTAAACAAAAATGTTTAACAAAATAGATGTTTGATTAACAGAACATTTCAAATATTTATTATTGAAACAAATTTCATTGAGTAGAGGAAATCAACAAAAGTTTTTTGTGTTAACAAATTTGAAGACTATTAAACAAAAATGTTTAACAAAATAGATGTTTGATTAACAGAACATTTCAAATATTTATTATTGAAACAAATTTCATTGAGTAGAGGAAATCAACAAAAGTTTTTTGTGTTAACAAATTTGACGAAATATTTTTAAAAAATAGTAATAATATTAACATAAAATTAGAGTTAATTCAATTATATGAATGTTTAGTAATTTTGTTGTATGGGAAAAGTTTTTTAAAAATAAACAGCCTTTGATCAAAGTTGCAGATAATATGTATTCATGGTTATTCATAAATTGTTACACAAAACTGTCGGTGAGTAGAGGGAGGACTGCAATTGTGAATTAAAAAAAATGCATTTAAAAAATACAATTAAAACCAGAAAAATAGCAAAAGATATGGAGAGAGACCGCGGATTGTAATCGATTGTGACGTTCGGACTTCATTTCTAATGGTTTTATTTATAGCTATGAATAGTCACGCGATTATAATACATGAAAAATGCATTCAATTTGTATGAACCGAACGAATCATTAAAAAAGTTCGTTCGAGTGAATGAATTAAAGAAAACTTTTGCCAAATGGTTATCAATGAGT
>CAJPVJ010002173.1:0-11211 GCA_905397405.1 Oppiella nova
GACCACAGTGACGATCAGGTCGGTGTCCGACAATTGTCTCAATTGTCTCATTACAGCAATGATTGAACCGTTGATTGACAGGTCGTTGCACTTAATAGATGTCATGATTTGTCTGTTTATGAGTCCATTAACTAAAGCAATGAATATTTGTATGAATTTATAGCGGAAACTGAGTTCACGTTTAGTTCACTTACATCGGGACGAGTCGTTAGGTTTGGGTCTTTCAATAAAAGGCGGATCCGATCACTCGCTTCCGATTCTCATCTCAAGAATTGTGAGCCAAAGTCCGGCCGATCTCTGCAAACAACTCTTCATTGGCGATGAGATAATAGCTGTTAATGGCGTCGACTTCGACAGCACCACAACACACGACGAGGCGCTCAAACTATTGAGACAATCGGATGATGAGATCTCTATGAAAGTACGACACCATAGAGTGGCTAACATTTATCGGAAGCAATGGCGCAAAAACGACAACCAGTTTATTGATTTACAAGACGATAATCCGTTGATTAAGAAGACATCGACTCTCGATCTCAATGATCCGAAAGAGTTGATCCAAAACGAGAGCAATGGCGCCAACAGTTGGAAGGAATGCGTGCGGATGGAGCTGTTCCTCTCAAATTTGTCTCAATACGTCTCGTTTAGTGATAAACTAAGAGATGCGGGCTTTGAGGTGAGAGCCATCAACGGACAGACAGCTTTGGTTCAGTGCGATAACCAAGAGATGTGTCGCGAATGGTGTCAAACGATCACAAATGCCATTAATAACCTCACTCTTAATCATGTGATTAGACTTTTGAATTGATTTGAAATGACATGCAATTAATTGTTTTATGATTTTAGATGAAACTCTTAAACAAATCGTTGCCTAAATCAGAGCACATTCTATACATGGGTTGGGTGTCTGAGTGCCAAACCATTGGATACCAACCGAAGCAAAGCTATAAGTGGTCACAAGAGTACCTCATAATAAAAGGCGGTGCTCTCTATATTCACAAATGTCCGCCAAATTCGTTGATTCAAAACGATAGTCAACTTAATATTCAATTAATAAACAAATCATTATATCATTACAATTGCTATCAATCGGTGTTCCGTTGCCTCAAACCTAACGAGCAATTGGATGACAAACGAAACGTTTGTATAATACAAAGCGCTGAAGAGTCGTCTCCCAAATACCTGTCCACTGAAACCAGTGACGATTTGACAAACTTAAAAAATGCGTGGCACCGGGCTAATTACCATTCGGTCACTCAGTTGGGCGTACGTTTGTATATACTGTCCATACAAATTGAATACCAGTACTGACTGTACTGTATGTCTATTTAGAGTAAGACATTCCCAGTGGTGTGCGATGGCATGTCTGGATCGTTGACACTGGACTGGCGGATGGGGTTCGCATTGTATGACCCTCTGGTGAAAGAGTACAAATGGAACTATAAGTTTCATCAACTGAAGCACTCCTCAGATGATGGTAACCACGAATTGTCGCTCACTTTTGTGACCAATCCAAACGATAGTCGGATTACAGAGACTCAGCTCTTAGAATGCAATTCATTACAGAATCTCTTGTACTGTATGCACGCCTTTCTTAGCGCTAAAGTCGCTTCAGTTGATCCCAGATTTCTTCAGTCATCTTAAAGTGTTGTTTAATCAATGAATTACCGATATTCCAGAGAGTTATTAGCAAATGAGTGCAACAATTATTAGTCAATTCATATAAACACAACTTTTTTGTGAATAATGCAATTTAATATTTTGTTTTAATTAATATATAATTCATATTTATTATAATTATATGCTTTTAATTAATAAGATTTTTACGATCATTTACCAAAGCTTTGACAATTGTTATAATATATAATAATTTTAAACAAATTGTTAGTTTTTAACTTTTAATACAATGTATGACATAATTATGTAATTTTTGTTAGTATTTTAAAAGCCTTTTATTTAATAATTAATGGCTTTTTACTGAATGGTGCGCTCGAAATGACTAAAATTTTAAATTTTGCCTTAAATTAAGTGTATGTTTGAGCCGTACTTTAAATATTTTGTAAACAGTATTAATTTAAAAATTATATTTCATTAATAAATCATTTTCACGGTTCTATCCATTTGTTAGAAATGAGTCGAGAATTAAATTCTTTGTTTTAAAAGTTGTAGACATTTGTAGACATGTTTGCATTAAATGCAAGGATTGTTTGGTCGGCCTTTGAGTGCATTTTAAATTACAATTCACTATAATATTCCGTCAAATAAATAACATTCATTTGAAATACTCACGTAAACATCGAGGAACTAATGGCACCCAAACCCCATAAGCAGTACAAAGGGCAGCCCTGGGGCCCACTAAATAATGATTGAGATTGCAATTCAATGAACAGTATCTGCAACTAAAATTTTAAATTTTGCCTTAAATTAAGTGTATGTTTGAGCCGTACTTTAAATATTTTGTAAACAGTATTAATTTAAAAATTATATTTCATTAATAAATCATTTTCACGGTTCTATCCATTTGTGAACACAGTTGTAGACATGTTTGCATTAAATGCAAGGATTGTTTGGTCGGCCTTTGAGTGCATTTTAAATTACAATTCACTATAATATTCCGTCAAATAAATCAAATTCATTTGAAATACTCACGTAAACATCGAGGAACTAATGGCACCCAAACCCCATAAGCAGTACAAAGGGCAGCCCTGGGGCCCACTAAATAATGATTGAGATTGCAATTCAATGAACAGTATCTGCCGGCCAGACCTGTTGGCTTGCACTGACCCATTAGTCTCCCATTAGTTTCTGGTATTGGANCTGGGGCCCACTAAATAATGATTGAGATTGCAATTCAATGAACAGTATCTGCCGGCCAGACCTGTTGGCTTGCACTGACCCATTAGTCTCCCATTAGTTTCTGGTATTGGAAGACATTCTGTGAATTGAATGATAGGTTAGAAATGGTAGTAAACTTTCAATTCTCTCGATAACCTACTCCTTAAACATTGAGCCAAACGTCCCGTCCATTTCCCACTTGAATCACACGTCATACTACTTCGACCGACCATTTGATATCCATATTTACACTTAATATCACATTTACTACCGATTGCCCCAAAGCTACAGTTAATATTAGGTTTGGCGCCAACGGGTAAGACTAGAGCCGGACACGTTTGGCCACTCGTTGCCGTGCACTCAAAATTGTCAATTGTCTCACTCCATGTGCCGTCTGCCTGACACGTTACTGACATTGATTTCGACGAATCTGTTAATACATTGATGAAAATTCTGGTTTTCAACAATAATTCTCATTAAATGATTAACAAATTAATTGACACCTGTTTGACACGATAGAGCGCAAGCCATTTGAAATAGACCCGGAGTACAAGAACCAGTCATTGAAATTCCTGCCGATGGAGTCAATGACGGGCATTGTATGCGCTCACAAACCGGAGGTTTGCCACTCCAGACCCCATTGGAATCGCATGTCACTTGTGAGAGGCCTTCCAACTGGAATCCCTGGGAACAAGTGAACGAACAGACACTATCAGTGCCCCCATTAGCACATCCACCCGATGCTAAGCCATTCTCAGGATTGCCTATATTTGGACACTGATTGACAGACTCTGAATACAACACAACATTTAAACTATAATATCTTAATGTCAATACATTTTACAATGAATGATCACAATTTTTAATTCTATATAATACTAAATGAATGAATATTAAACCTTTTATAATGATGAGTAAAATCAATTGAATAATTAAATGGTTTGTGTGTATCGAAGGGCCGATATTCATGTAATATAATTTCATATCTCATTCAAATTAATTTATTGTCCATAAACAATACTAAACTCTTGCAAAAATCAGTAACAATTTAGATTTATTAACTTTATTGTTTCATTTTATAACTTTTATAACTTATAACATTTAATTTTGGAAACTTTTATATTGATACAATGTTTATTCAGATTATAATCAACTCTTAATTATCTATTTATTCACGTTATATAATAAATATAATACTTTAGCTTAAAATTAAATTATTTACAAAACTTGTGGAAAATTGTTAAAACGTGTAGAATAAATGACAATACAAGTACACAATTAATAATACTATTTTTGTAAATGACAACTTCATTATTCTCTAGCAATTATCCAATCACAACATACGTTTGTGTTTCTTTAAAAACAGATAATTAAATCAACAATATTAATCAAAGTAATAATAATAAAATATTTTTAAACTATATATTATTAACACAGTATTCAAATGATTTAAACAACTAATGCTTAAATTTTAAGTTTAATTTTAAGTACTATTTATGAAATAGTAACAATAATGACCCTGCACTTTGCATATAATTAAGAAAATGAATGATCACTCACTCGCACAAATGGGAGGCATCGCAGACCATCGACCAGACATACACAGCACAGACCCGATGCCAACTAATTGATATCCTTGATTACATACCAGCCTACATATGTGTCCCTCTAATCCCGGTGCACACCAACCAATAGCTCGACCGTTGAATGTATTGATCCTTGGACATTCTTTTAAAATATACACTAGTTTTAGATTAATTAATATTGAAAACTAGATAAAAACCTCTTAGACATCGAGGTATGTGTCCACTCCAATGACCATCTCGACCGCAAATAATGGTCTGATTTCCAAGTAATTGAAACCCTTTATTGCATTTCATAGAACATGTCTTATCAGTTTGTGCCGGATTACAGCTACCGGTGATCTCTCCATATCTCGGTTTTGCAATGTGTGGACAGACACCGGTTGGCACGTTGTTTGCCACACAGGATATAGTAGTGGATGCGATGTTAGGGTCACTCCACTTGCCGTTTGAATTGCAGACAACATTAGGAGTATTTGGCGATAATTTAAATCCTATTAAAGAATTAGTTTGAATTCATTTCCATACAACAAAATACATGCCTTTCGGACAAATGAATTGACAATTGTGTTTATAGATCCCAGGACTACACGAACCACTGAATGCACCGTTAGGTTGAGGCCGATTGACTGCCGGACATTCAACTGCTTTACATTTGGGTACCTCTGAAGACCAACCATTGGAAGTGCACTTCAATTCAGACTTTCCAACCAATGTATATCCCGTCTGACAAATAACTTTACAAACTTGTGATTCTTGAGTTTTATCACTACATTTACCCTCAAGATAACCATTCAATGGAGGGTGCAATGATTTGCAACTAGCTTTTGGAATGATAGGACAGTTAGGTATAGGAATACTCCATTTCCCTTCCTTTAAACAGTCCATTCGATGAATTTTATCATTAGAGCACTTAACTGTGCAAATATCTCCCGGTGCTGCCTCTTTACACTTTCCTATATTATTGCCATTTTCATTAATATTTTAAAATTATTAATTAAATATGAGTTGAAATAAATAAATATTAAAATAACCGGATATCTCAGCGTTTTCTATATTCTGAACGGACGGACATTTGGTTTGTGCGACACAAGAGGGACAACACTTTCTGTCCCATTGACCATCTTCTTTGCACGTATAAATTGATTCTCCGACCAAATGGTAATTGTTTTTACACTCAAACTTACACTTCTTTCCACTTTAAGCAATACATTTTAGTTCATAAAAGAGTTTCGTGTATTGAAAAATAAATCAAACCTCACTCCTGGCGCACAAACACCAGTCTTCACTCCAAAGTCGATATCATTTAACTCTTTAAAATTAGTATAATTTGTTACTTTTTACAAACGAAATACTTGCAATTAATAATAGAGTACATACCGGCGCAAGATATAGATTTAGGTTCACAGACAGCCACTCTATCACTCCATTTACCTAATGAACACAATCATTTAAAATCAATTTAATAATTTCCTTAATTTATTACCATTTCTTTGACACGTTATAGTCTTAGTACCGATTAGTTTATATTCTGGTTTACAAAATACTGTGCATTGAGATTCTGGTTTGGGTTGTCTGCATGGGTCCGGCGATTCAAAGTCTTTATTTATTTAGAAATCTTGTTATAAATTATAGATAACTATAGAGTGCAGTATAGAACCTCCATGTGCTGGTGGTGTTAGTGACGAACAAGATGTTTGTTGAATACACTGTGGAAGTTGTCCCTCATTACTCCATTCATTATCATTGCTACACATTAATGATTTGATATCAGGACTGAGACTATATCCCTGAGCGCAACGGAATTCACAACGCATTCCAGGAATCCCTGGTTTGCAGTGAGAGTTGTCCTCAAATATTAAGTTTTTGGTTTCAACCAAATTCGAGCATTTATTTGGTCTACACGAAGGGAGTTCTTCTGGATCCCAACCGTTTTCAGTACACCTAATGCGAGGACTATTTGGTGACAGTTTGAATCCTTTGTCACATTTTATAATACATTCGTCATCGAGATTAGCATTTTCACAGTTGCCTTCTGTGTATCCATTAGCGGGTGATCTGATATCAGGTCTGCATTTCTTTGCCCGCGATTCACACGTTGGAAGTGGTTTTGGCTCCCATTTGCTCTCACATCGGGTCTCTGTCTCTATAAACACACAGCGAACTATTGAGGGATCAATTTGTTGTCCTAACAATTATAACACAATAAAACAAATCAAATTCATGTATAATTGCATTTCTTATTAGTCAAATGCTAACCATTATCACAAGAGAGTCTGCATTCGCCGCCAACTGGAGTCTCATCACAAGAATTTCCATTTGAAATTTCTATTGGAGGGCATACGGGTGCAGTACATATAGAATCGGGGTCTGGTATTTGGGGATCCCATCCATTGGACTGACAGGTTACCACTGACGGCTCTGTCAAAGTGCATCCAGTTTTACACGTGAACTTGCATTGAAAGTCTTGCTGTGGGTTTACACAATCGGTTTCAGTAAATCCTCTTTGAGGTGGTTGTATGTCATCGCACTGTTCAGTTGACTCTGAAAGGGTTGAGTCAAAACCATTTGAAGCATAATTTATCCTGACAATTTATCCTAACAATAAATTGCTTACCGGACACACACTCTGGTATTTCCAATGTATCCCAACCATCTTGAGTGCATCGAATTTGACGAGTATTGGGAGACAACTGGAAGTCAGTGTCGCACCCAATACTACATTCCTGATCGAGTTGAGGGTTCTCGCAGTTACCGCTTATGTAGCCATTGATCGGAGCGATTAAATTAGGAGAACATCGAGACATTGAAGTACTTTCTCCGCACGACGGCAGAGCCTCGGAGTCCCAAACACTCTCACATTTGCCATCATTTTCTACTGACAAACATTCAAACTTTGTTTGACCTGAGATTTGAACGCCTGTATCAATAAAAAGTTTCTTAAATAATTATAGTTTGGACTTATCAATATATCACTGTCTTACCTTCTTTACATGTGAACTCACAACTTTGTCCAACTCGTATTGGACCACAAGAACTACCCAAAGGGATTGACCGTTTAGGACAATGAGAACAGCCATCACTTTCTTTTTTATCTATTTCTTCGTCTCTTTCGTTATCTCTTTGATTGTGTTTATCATTATTTCTATCATTATCTCTACCTCTATCTTTATGTGTACCCTGATCACTTTCTCTATCTTGTTTATTATCTTTTTGTACACAACGAGGCAGTTGTCCACTCCACTGGCCATCGCTTTTACATTTCAAAGAATTTATATTTGGATTCAATGAATATCCGGTCGCACAATATAATTCACAATTAGTTCCCACTTTAGATCCTTGTTTGCAATGAGACTCATCTTTAAATTTTAAATTATTAGTTGCCGTCAGTTTTGGACAACTATTACTAAAACACACATCAATTAATTTAAAAACCATGTAAAATTTTAATGTATTTGTAATTGAATTTAAAAATAACATTTTACTAATTATTTTCTGTCATATTTTATTCAACATTTCAACTTAATAATGATGTCAATAAAAATATAAATATGCCATGTCATGACATGTATTTTAAGTACTTATATTATTTGTTATTCTAAAATAAATAAGTATAATAAATCTCAAATTTATACTTAGTTTGAAAGGTATTTTACAAAAATAATCTACTAAGTTACTACAGGTACTACTTTTATTATATAGTTTGTAAAAATTAGTATAATTACACTTACTGTTGTATATAGAACACAATGCGATTGTATCTAAAAAATAAAGTTAATTAACTTTATTGAATTCAAAAATGTTAGGAATATTTATTTTGGAAATGACTTCACTCTTTGGTTTTGTTAAAAGCTTTTCACTCGAAGTTTTGTGAAACTTAGATAATGTTTGCATTGAAGTTGTCGTTACTTTTTCAGCACAATCTTGCTTTAAATTTTCATTGGTTTTGTTTCGTTTGTATTTCTTTTCTTTGGTTGTAATCACTTTATCGGATCTCTTCACAAATCTTTTGTCGTATAACTGATCCGACTTCAGCGGTGGAGAAGTCTTTTTCACACTCTTTGAGAAATCTATGAATTTGAGTTTTGGAGAAATTATTTTCTTTTTCTGATCACATAATTCCCTATTCTCTTGGTTTTCATTCTCAATGTTTTGATTAGAGTTAATAGATTTGTCACAAAGTTGATCGATATTGAAATGAGGCGATAGTGTCAACTCATTTCTCTGTTGAGGAATACTTTGTGAACTCTTTAGCAAATCGTCGAAAAATGCTTCCGATTTGTTCTCATCGTTGAAACTAATGTCTGAAATATTTAAAAACTCTTTGTTCTTAAACTTTGTTTTAAGGAAATCTCTTTCTTTAGCTAAGAATTGAGACAAAGATTCCTTTTCTTTAACGGTATTCCTCGACATATCTTTGCGGATGAAACTCTTGTTTTCATTCATTCCATTATAAATTACAATTAGTTGTCTATTGTCCGCACAAAATATGGGCAAATCAGGTGCCAATGACTCGTTTGTGTCAGCCTTTAAATAAACACGAAATTTATTATTCATTTAAATCGGTTATGCTTTAAATGCAAGGATTCTTACAAATTTGATGACATAATATTCGGGATCGTATTTACTGTTAAATTCCGTCAGAATTGGATTTAAGACTTTTGCACTCATTGTCGATGGTTTTGATTTAACACTTATTATGAGTCCATTTGGAAGTTTCATTTCAAATGAAACTCTTTGTTCGACACGAATTTCGTTGACAATCAAATCCATGGCATCACTTTGTAGATCCAGTGCCTACAAAATTATATAACTTTATATGTTTCTATTTTTTGTCTTAAATTTAACACTATATTATCATGTAACTTATATTTACATTATCAGATCCAATAGGAAATGCTTCAAATGCTGTAAAATTTAAGTTTCTCTTCTTTAATAACTTTTCTAATAAATGTTGAATAGTTTGTGATTTATTTATGAGTAGTCTTTCATGTGATCCATCTGTGAAGACAACATTCAAAGACTTAATCCCTTTATTTTCCAAAAGACTAGAATTATTTATTAAAGCAAAACCACAGCTATACAAACTGACTTAGGTAACTTAACTGACGTAAACACAACTAGAGAGGTAAGCGGGTGTAAAATAACCTACTGTAAGAAAACCAACGTTTCCACACACTCAAAATGGGCTAATCGATCCATTGATTAGTCTTTTCTTAGGGCTTAAGGCCTTCAATAGTTTCCTTTTGTTAATTCTTCTGTTAATTTCGTTTAATTCAACTTTTTTCAGTTTCTTGAAAGCGTTTCGTCGATATCGTGACACTATTTCATCATTTTTCGTATCATTTTCTTCTCTTTTACTCAGTTTTTTGAAAATATTTTCATGAAATGCACTTTCAGTCAAATTATTTGAATAAAAAGATTTTAGAAATCTTTTGTAACAATCAAATTTCATTAACTCGTAAATCTATTCAAATGTTAAATTAGAAAACAAATTATACAAATAATTACTATAAATTAAATGAATTTACACTATACTATACCTGTTTCTCTGGGACGGCAAACAAATCAGGAAAACCCAGTAATTCTCGGCTAAGTTGGCGTTCTGCTCGGAATAACAGTTGTAACTGGCGTAGGCTACGGGGCTGAGAATTCATAAACAGTATTTATACAAAACGCATAACTCAAGCGATAGTTAAAATTAATATATTAATACTGTATAACCTTTTATTATAGGGAGTGTTACACTTGATGTCAACTTACTTGATGTGAATCCAAAATCTTCCTATATTTTCTGCAACACAACCAGAACTTGAGGTTTTCATTACTGAACTCTTTCTTTAAAAAGTCCTGTAATTAATTCAATTTAAAATAAACAAATAATAATAAAAATATGATGCATATTGATCATGTTTAATTTATAAAAAAAATAATTACAGAAAACAAATTGACTCCAATCTTATCATTGAGAAGTTTGTCAAAATCATAAATCCATTCACAAAGAAATTTAATATCTTTTGGTAAATCATTTATTGAAGTCATTCTTATTAACGTCTAAACCATCCAGTTCATTGTCATATAAACTATTATAGTTAACATTAATATAAACTTATACAAAAATAATTCGCATATATCATACTTAAATAAAAAACTTTTGGAAAAGACTTTATTTCTAAAACATTGAAATTTATTTAAAAATGACATAAAATATTTCAGCAAGAAAGCATTTAAATAAACGGTTCCCACAATAAGTGGTTTGAAAAACTGGATTCAATGCAACGATTGGTTCAACGGTTTGCTTCAATTGAGGAACAGATGTGAGGAATGGGAGACTCAATGGGAATGTCATTCACAGAGAGGGTCTCCTCTCATGCATTGCATCGCTGCCTATGTTTATGCTTTTGGATGTCATTTCAATTCATAGCTTTGCTAACTTTGCTGTAATTACTTGTAAGTGTGCCGTATATTACTTGTACTTTTGAATTTGAATTTAATTTCATAGTAAAAGACAATAAGTTATCAAATATTCAAACAAATGTTGACATTGAAAATAAACGTTAACTTCTGAATAAATATTGCTAGTATACTGTATTTGAGAAAGCTGCATTTAATAGACAAACATTTCTTTCACTGATTTTCTATTATTTTCTATAAACTTTATTTGAAGTTTATTGATTTGTTTATAATTGATTATCTCATCTTAACAACTATTTTGTTTAAATTAAGGAATTCAAATGCTAATGTTAATAATGCTAGTAATTCATTAACTTATTTTATACATTTTAAATTTAAA
>CAJPVJ010002174.1:0-13811 GCA_905397405.1 Oppiella nova
ACTTCTGTGCCTTGAAGTCAATAAGAATTGTCAAAAATTATATTTTTTGTTTTGTTTTAGCTAGCACAGTTTTCAAATAAAGGTCGCGGCGAGGACTTTTGCACCAATGTAATATTTATATGCTAATAGATAAACATACCATTTTGCTGTTGTTTAATTTTTGGATAATTATTACTTATATTATAATAAAATGTAGAAAGAGATTTATCATTCATTATTTGATTAGTCTTGCTATTATTATATTTTATGTGTTTTAAATAATACAGTACTACAATTATTATAGAAACCAATATAATTAGTGTGACAATCAATGGTATTATCAGAATAGTTTGATGAACTTGTTCGCTTATAATATCATTTAGTTTAGATTCATGGTTAGATTCATTATGGGTATTCATTTGGTTAATTTGAGTAAGGTTATTATATAATTTGATTGTGTCATTTTCTTGAAACTCATAATAAATTGAATTACGATAAATTTTTAATTTTGGTAATGGATCATTATCTCTATTTGTCAAATCTATTACAGTTTTAACAGAATCCATTAGAAATCCATAATTGGCTTCAATCGTATCTAGATCATTGTCGAAATTTAATTGATCAACCGGAATGTTTGGGCTACTACACAACATTTCTAACGGCGATATTATTTTACAATCGCTGATGAACCATTTTTTATCAACATCCACGTATAATTTTGGAGATTTAACAACGTCCAAATTATCACCTAGCACCTTGAACATAATTCCGTTATTAAGAATTTTCCTAGTATTAGCAACATTCACCATTGTCACATTATAAATCTGCGGATCTCGCTTATAAGTAAATGAAAAGTCGTCGATAAATCTATTTGCCAAATTAAATTCCATATGTAACTTCACATGACCAAGATAAGCACCCGGACTAGTTATGCAATTAACTAAATTTGCGTCTAGTTGATGCTGCGGGTGAATCAAGATGCATTGCCTCCTACCTATGTAAACCTTAACCGAGGAGCCTGCGTTTAAATAGTTACCGGCTATTGTCAGTTTAGTACCACCGGATATAAGACCATGGTCGGGCACAACGAATAATATTTTTGGCGAAACAAAATTAAATACGTCACTCGATTTTACGGTTACATTTCCAGACGTAATCACTATACGACCTGCTATCAATTGATACTCCTTAACAAGCTCATTTGCTATAGGCCATATAAATGGATAGTCCACGGTGCACCTTACTATATAATAGGTGGTGTTGTACGGTTCGACAATATCGTTTAGCGAACAGTAACCGATATCATCGTTTGCCATACAATGAATCCGGATGTAAACGTCATTGATGATTATGGGCATGTTAAGTATTTGTATGGTTATTTCGGTGCCACCCTCCCATGGACCATATTTAGGGTGGAAGTCCAGTATTTGTGGTTGGCCATTATTAAAATCTAATGATAATATTGGCAAAATCATTACCGTCAACGTAATAATTGTATATAAGTTTGTTTGAACCGCCCAATGTACATTGATTATATTTAATTTGAATTGATTGTACATTATTTAAAATTATTTGTAATTTTTCACAATATATACTTAAATACGTTTTAAAATTAATATGTTTACGGTACTTCGTTGATTAGTATTTTTTAAAATGTAAATATTTGATAATTAATATCTATAATTTTCCTATTTCATATAGATAACAAAATTAATTATATCCATAATATTATTTAAAAGGCTTTAACTTAAACATTTAGTGTTATTATATAATTTAAAATGTAAATACTGCAACATTATGTAAATATTTAATATATTTTTAAATATATTTATTAGATTATATTTTCCCGATTAAAAATATACCGTAATTTAATTTATAACTAAAGTTATTAATGATATTTACAAGTTTCATATTTTTAAATATATTTTTGAAAACTGTAAACTAGCACGTTTGCATCTATAACCATAATTAATAACATTTAATTTTATATTAAATTGGGAAGCCGTCCACTACATTATTTATTGTTTATATTTTTTAATTTGTTATTTTATAAAATATTTTAAAAGCCAATAGTCAAATACAAGTTTTGAAAAAATGTGATCACATTTATCTACAAATTATATAATTAATTTAGACATTTTATCTTAAATTTAATTATATTGACAGCAAATAGCAGGGTTTGAAAACTGTAAATTTATCCAATTTTGTTAATAATTATGATTTACAACATTTAATTTTATATTAAATGGAAGCTTATAAAAGTACCGAGTTAATATTTATTATTAAAAATTTTTAATTTTATATTTATATTTCTTAATAACTTAAAGTCAAATACTTTAATTAACTTAAAACTTTAGATAGTGTATTAAAAACTACTTAAAAGTACTTTTTAAAAATTTTATTAAATAATATCAAAATTAATTTAAAAGTATAAATAGAGTTGGGTGAATTAGCTTTAATAAATTCATACATTGATCACTGTGCCAATAAAATAATAATTCATTGAAACACAAAAATAAATTTAATAAATAATTAAAATTTACAGTTTCATTTGTATAATTTTGTTTTCAAAAATATACAATATATAGATAGAAGTTCATAATTATTATAAATAGTTATAACTCATAATAAATTCAAAATATATGTATACAGTATATGAGAATTTTATTATACCTTTTGCAATATGAACTGCAAATTTCAACAGGGTCTTACAATGGGATAATTTTTATCATCTCGCACGTATGTCAATTAATCACAATTTTCCTTATATAGCAACACTACTATTGGTACACCATTTGCCATAAAAGAGATCCCGATTAAAATAAAGACTTAATCATGTATAAAGTCGTTTATTAATAGACTTTCATTAAGGAATGGGTTCACAACCATCTGATCGTTCATAATAGCTAGGTGATATTTTTTAGTATTAATAATGTTATAAATAAAAATTATCATGAATATTTTCGACGGTTACTTGAAGTATGTCATTGGTATGATCAAGTTACAAGTTTGCCTTGTATACTTGTCCAAAATGACCATGCCAAATGATCTTTTGTAATTAAATATTAGCATGATAAATTACTATTGCTGCTTACTTTTGTTCATTATATCGTACGATATTTTATTTTTGCGAATTTTGATAGCATTTCCCGATTTATGTAACCTTCGTATTCAGTAATTATAAAATAATAATCATGTTATTTGTTGATTCAAAATTGATTTATTTATCAATATATACTATTGGTTAAATAATATACTACACTTTCTCAAAATTCAACTAATTTACTTGTCATTATTAAAATACCAATATACTGGTACAAATCAGGTTTTCATAATGTTAGATTCAATTTTATAGTGATTTAAAAACAATATTAACTGATAAAAATAATATAAAAGCTCAATATAATATGAATTAAGTACTATAAGTAATTAAATTAAGTAATGTAGAATGATAAATAAAATGTATATTTTAAAAATGTTTTATTTGAAAATGATATTATAATTTTGTAAAAACTGTAATAATTTATAAGAGTTATATTATATAAGAGTAATATATAATATGTACGGTTTGTATAGTAAATAAATTTAATGCTGCACTTCCAAATGTCGATCAAAATTTAGTTTTACAAATACACAAATTAAAACATTATATATTCTAATAATATAAACAACACAAAACAATTTTAACATTTTAATTTTATTTTATTATGCATAATTTAATAAATTCATATTTTATTAAATGATAAATTATTTTAAATAATTTACCAGTATAATAAACAGTGGCATCCATTTTACTGGTATTTTGGATTTGCTATTATAGTAGTTAATAGGTTATAGTAGTTTATAGCGCCTATAATAGTTTTAGGCATAGGTTGGAGTCTAGCAGTGGGATCATTTTTAGCTTTGCGGAGGTATGTCAATAAATCACAATTCCTCATATAGAAATATACCAAATCAGGTTTTAAAATATAAAAATAATTCTATTTTTAACGGCTTGGTCATTTTATAATCAGAGTAATTAGTTCATTATATTGTGTTATAATATAAATTAAATATGTGGGCCTAGAAATATAAATGTATATTTCAAATCTGCATTTATTTAACATCTGCCTAAACACATTATTATATTTTTTTAAAAATTGTAATAATTTATACATGTTATTAAATATACGGTTTGTAAAGTGTAAAATATTTTATGTTGATATATTCAATCTCTAAAAAATTTTATTTTATAAATACACCTATTATAAACATATTATAAATAAAATTATCAATAGTAATAATGCACAACATTAATAATGACATTATCATATTGTTTTATAATATTTCATTTAATCAATTATTAAAAGTTAAATTATTTTTAATTATTTAATACAGCATAATCAATATTGTTATCCGAATTGCCATCTACCTCACATACTACAACATATTGTACCTTGGTTGCGTCAACATTAACATACGAGTTGCATAACTCCCGGGTTAACCGTTTTTGTTTCACTGGTCTCTCTAACTTAGCTATCACTGCCTGTACCTCATCCACTAACTCCCCAAATATAGGCCTTTCCATAGGATCGGTAGACCAACACCTCAACAATAACTTATATAATACTTCCGGACAATACATGGGACACGCCATACGGTGACCATGTTTCAAATAGTTTAAAATCTCCCAGTTTGCCACATCTGGGTAAGGGGTGACACCTCGGGTCATCAACTCCCATACCAGTACGCCATACGACCAGACGTCAGTTTTTGTGTCGTATGTGCCCTTTTGTAGGCTTTCCGGTGCCATCCATTTAACGGGTAATTCGCATTTAGTATTATCGCTGCTATAATAGTCTCTTTCGTATATATCCCGCGATAGTCCGAAATCGGCTACTTTTACGCATAGGACGGAGTCTAGCATACAGTTCCTGGCAGCGAGATCCCGGTGCACAAAACGTCGACTGGATAGGTAGTCCATGCCTTTTAAATTATTTTAAAAATCATTTATATACTGGTATAATTATATTAAATGTAAATCATCAAATAACTTTTATTAAATTAATATAATTTAAAGCTTAGATTTTTATTTTTAATTAATTAATAAAATTTTAAGCTGAAATATTAGATCATTGTTTGATAAATAAATTTGTTATAATTATTATGTTTAGTTATTGGTATATAAAAAAGCTACTGTTTTTCATATGACCATTATTTTAAAATTCTAATAAAAACATAAATAAAATTTATTTCTAAATTACAATTACAGTTTTAGAATAACTGTATAAATGTTGTTCTTAAAAATGATATATAATACTATCTAATCCAAAACTATTTTACATCTATGCTAACCACATTTTAAATTAAATAAAGTTGGAACAACCCAGGTGAATATTATATAACCTGTAATATTAAAATATTAAACTAATCTAGGACCACGGTATCCATTATATAATAATTCATTGAAACACATAAATGAAATTAAAGAATATTTTAAAGTTACAGTTTAAATTGTATAGTTTTATTACAAATATATAATGTATATTGATATAAATCTTTAATTATAGTATTATATATTAACATTTATAAAATACCGAATTTATTAGGTATAAATTTTGTTTTACCTTTGGCTATATTGACTGCAAATCTGAGCAAGGTTTTAACAGTGGGATAATTTTTATCATCGCGCAGGTATGTCAATAAATCACCATTTTCCATATACGGTAACACCACTATTGGTACGCCATTAGTCTCAAAAGAGACCCCGATTAATGTCAGCACGTGATCGTGTTTAAAATCCTTCATTAATAGACCCTCATTAACGAATGAGTTTACATCCATTTTATCGTTCATAATAGCTAGGTAATAATTTAAAATAGTATTAAAAATATAGAATTCAATTTAACATGCATACTTTTGACTGCAACTTCAAGTATGTCATCATTATGATCTAGTTGCAAGTTTGCTTTGTATACTTGTCCAAAATGTCCATGGCCAATAATTTCTTGAAATGTAATCTTATCTCTATCAATTAGTATTCCAGCTGATTTTAGCATGTTCATTATATCGTCCGATATTTTATTTTTACCAATTTTGATAGAATTTCCAGATTTTAGTAAACCTTCATATTCACTAACTAGAAAAATAGTATCAAGTTAATTATATATTTTAATGTTAATTAATTTATTAACCGATATTTACCATTAGATCTATAATAGCCATGGTCATCACGTGTAACCAGATCATTTGTTGAAGACTTTTTTAAAATAGAAATTTTATATTTCTTAAAATAACAATAAACACCTGACACAATTATTAACACAAGTGATAAGACTATAAACACAATAAAAATAACTAGTCTATTTCTATTTGCCCATGCTCGAAATTTATTATTATTTTCACTGCTTATAGAATGTTCATCAAAATGGTCCGAGATCAAATAATGTAATCGTCCAATTGTGAAGTTCATTTTAGTGCCCACACTAACTATGACATCCATGTTCACACCCTTAGGCAAATCAGGTGCTGGGTGACAAGTTAATTGTCGATTTGTTAGCGAGGTAATATTACATCTTTGATTACCAATCCATACAATAGTATCTGATATAAGGGCACCGCCTATCAGATTTTCACCCGTTATCACCAGGTATTCACTGGGGTTGTACTTGATACTTTTATGGACATTAAAGGAGTGATAAATTGGATTAGGGTACATTCGGAATTTAGGCAAAGGGTTATGTTTTCGAGTAGCCAGGTTCTTTACTGACTGCACTAAGTCCATAATAAATCCGAAATCAACTTTGACAAATTTATTTTCACTAGATAATTTAAGTTTATTAGCAGGTACATTTGGACTTTCACATTGTAGCACTACGGATGAGACCATGTGGCAATCTCCAGCAAATATTTCTCCTGATACATTCACATAGATTTGCGGTTTTTGTATCGTGTACAAATTTTCACCAAGCACATTAATGGCAATACCACCGTTTAAAATACCCCGGATTTCTGGTCCGGAACTAGATTTAACAGTACTTATTACAGGGTCCTTTTCGTACCAAAAACCAGATTGTAGGTGCCTTATACCATTATCAAATTTAACACTTAAAACTTCTTTGCCAGGTGCATTTCGAGGATTTGTAATGCATTCTATGTAGTCCACTTTACGATGCATTACAATACAAGGTAATTTGCCAAAAAATACCTCTACATTAACACCAGTATTCATGTATGAACCGTATATGCGAACAGTAGTACCCCCAGATGTCGGTCCACTAGTAGGCGTAACATATGTGAGCTCTGGGTTCACAAAACTGTACAAGTCTTTAAAAATGACCATATCCTTTGTAATTAATGGACCTGATATAGGTTTCATTTGGTACAAGGCCAAATTTTTTTTGTTTATAATTCGTAGTGCCTGGACTGTGCATTGACATTTTGGTGATAATGAGTTACGGTAGGTGGCACATCTTACAAACTGGTCAGGTATCTGACTTCTTGACGTATTGAATATTTTAATACTGAATTCGGTGCATGTAGTTCCCTCTATGGTTATATTTGTGCCCCCTTCCAAAGGGCCACTTTTGGGATAGAACTTGATTATTTTTGTATTTGTGCTGGATACCTATATAATAACAATAAATATTTTATATTACATGCAAAAATTATCTACTTATTTATATTACCTCGCAATTTAAATTAATCAATATGAAAATTATTAATTGAATTAATAATTTATTCATTAAAAAGTGGTTAAAATGAATATCGAGATTAAATTTTGTTTTCATTGTTCGATGTCTATATATTAATAAATTTAAAAATAATGATTAAGTGTTAATAATTATTTTATTTTTATTTATTTAATTTCAAATTCTTATTTTTTAAAAAACTTACTGTACTTTTGTTTTTTATATACAGTATATTATTAATACTATATTCCGATTATTAATTTATAGATAATTTCACATTGTTACTGGTATATTGTTTACATTATATTTATCACTAATACACTGAAAACTATTAGTTTTATATCCGTTTAAATGTGCACTTTATATTTAGTTGTACCTTATAGTAATGAATCATCACAAATTAAATAAGATTTTAATTATTATTGTCATTTATTATAAGTTACTAAATGTTTTCATTTAATAGCTATTTTCAAGATCAATTTACGTTTTATAAATAAGATATATATATATAATTATTTAAGTAAGTATTTAAGATATTTAATAATAAATTATTTTATATAAGATAAGTAGCTGTACTTTAAATTATCAAATATTAAATTATTAATTTTACACAATATTAATCATTTAATTTTGAATATATAAAATAAATTGTCACTTAATATTGTTTTAAAATATTCTGGTAAGTTTAATTACATATTTATTACATTGTGTATGAAACGCCATTTAATATTATGTTATATAAATGTTTTTGTATGAATAATATCACCTAGCTACGGCATTATTGTTGCCTTAGAAATTAATACTCAGAAATTTCTTTATAGATAATATAAAACAAATATTTATTTTCGTTTAAACAACATCTAAAATAAATTGTAAAACATAAACTGTAAGCAAACATTTTAATTGTTAATAATTATATTACATTTTAAAATGTTTAATTTTTAATCACGACATTAGTTAGCCAGTTAAACTGGGTGTAATAATTTTAAAAATTTAATTATTTTAAACAATCAATGTTTTTAAAATTATCTCGCTATCACATAAGTTAGCACGATTATATTTACTTATTCATTATCACTATGATCATAATTATGATATGAGCTAGGGAAAGCCAGACTATGACAAGTCCAAATGCAATTACAGTACTTTGAATAATAATGAACTTTAGGTAACTCAGTGGTCAATACTTTGTATAACAAAATATATTGATATTGAAAACAATTATTATATTATTAACTATTTAAAATACTATGAATAATTATGTATTATTATATTACATTATATTTGCTTAAAACTATAATATAACTTGAATTTAAAAATTATTAACTTTTATATTAATTAAAATATAATATTGACTAATGTATTTCCTGTAACTCATTGCAATTCATAGTAATGTAATTGCATTTGGACTTATCATAGTCTGGCTTTCCCTGACTCATATATCGTAGCTTATTTGACTTGTAATATCACAGTTAACTCGGTAATAATCTCATTAAAACACGGCCTGGCTTGTGAATTATCAGACCAGCACCGGGTCATCATATTGTACACCGACTCCAGACAATATGGGGGACGACACAAACGGCCGCCATTTTGCAAATATTTAAAAATTCCGCAGTTATCGACCCCTGGATACGGTGTGTCACCCCGGGTAATTAGTTCCCACACCAATACACCATACGACCAGACATCAGTTTTCGTATTATAAATACCTTTTTGTAGGCTTTCCGGTGCCATCCATTTGACGGGAAGTTTGCATTTACTGTTATCACTGCTATAATAGTTGCTTTCGTATACATCCCGGGATAGACCAAAGTCGCCAATTTTAACGCACATCTCCCCGTCCAACATACAGTTCCTAGCGGCTAAATCCCGGTGCACAAACCGGTGACTAGCTAGGTAATTCATGCCTTGTGTTAAAATATACAAATTATTAATATAATAAGTACAAGTTTTATAATATGAATACATTATTGTAGGAAGGAATTTATATCGCAAAAAGTTTATAGCAGTATTACAAACCTTCAGCAATGTCCAAGGCAAATCTTAATAATGTTTTAACAATCGGATTATTTTTACTTTCGCGCAAATACATATACAAATCGCCATTTATCATATACGGCAACAAAATAATAGGCATCCCGTTGTCATCGAAAGATACGCCTAACAGTCCTAGTACATGTTTGTGCTTGAAATCTTTTATTGCTATTCCCTCATTAACTACCGATTCAGCAGCTATATCATTCCCAATAATTGCTATAATATTAAAAATAATATACATTAAATTTATTCAAATTTAACATCCTAAGTTTATTATTTACTTTTGATAGCTACGTCAACTGTCATTGTATTTGTTTTGGAATGGAGTATACCTTTATATACCCTTCCAAAATTACCCCTGCCAATTACACCGTGAAACTCAATATCAGCGGGGTCTATTAATAATAGGCATTTTTCCAATATTTTAATCATTTCATCCGATACCTTATAATATTGTGAAATACTCGAAGTATTTAATAAGTTAGCATGTTCATCTAGATAGTGTATAAAATAAATTATTGCATGACATATAAATGCTAAAACTAAAATTACCATTAGTTTGATGATTGAAACATAATAACTCTTTTTTAACATCATGTGGTAAAATAAAACTATTTTTAAATTTATACGCTCGTTCGTAAAATGTCCTACGTTTTTGGATATATAATATATAAATCACCATGATTATGAGTACAAAAATTATAACTAATATTAATGTTATTAATAGTGGTGAATGATAAGGTAATTTTTCTGGTTCATCGGTATTTGTTTCATCATTATAAGTGGGGTAATATTGGTTAGCAGTCTCGAGGTAATTTTTTGTCGAATTCAATTCGTTATCAGATTTAAAATTTACAAAGTCATTAATTTTATATAATGTACTTAATGTTAGCTCGGTAATTGGCGCTGGATAATGTAACTTAGGAATAAATTTATTTTCTGGTACATTATAAGTTGTATTGCCATCGACATACAAACGTCCAATATTAAATGATAAATCTCCACCAACCCTAACTACAACTTCAACAACAAATGAGTAATTCGAACTTGGTATCCAGGCACATTTTAGTGTATTCGATGTGAGCTCGGTTAAATTACATATCTCTCTACCCACATAAATTTCAATGTCCGATTCTTGACAGCCGTAATTTAGGTTTTCACCACGAATTTTTAAATATTCACCATCGTACAAATTAGTGCTATTATTATCGTCGAACGCGTAATAAATAGGGTTACGATAAATTTTAAATTTTGGGAATGGATCATTTTTACGATTACTCATATTCATAACGGATTCCACCTCGTCCATTAGAAAACCAAAATTTAGCTCGACATATTTCATATAGATACTAAAGCTTAATTGATCAATTGGTATGCGGGGGCTTTTACATTGCAGTTCAACGGTTGACGTACTAAAACAATAACCCAAAATCTGTTTCCCATTGACATCGACATAAAACATAGGTCGTCGAACGACGTCCAAATTTTCACCAATAACCTTTATTCTAATTCCACCATTGACAATTGCGCCAAAATTGCCACGCCCACCAGATGTCATTGTTAAAATCCGGGGATCACCCACGTAGCTATAATTGCTATATAGGACAGCTTTGTCAAATTCTATTTTAACTTGCACATCACCAGTGACTTTTGATGGACTAGTTATACATTCAATGGTGTTCCAGGTACGATTTGTAGAGGTTGGTATGCAAGGGAGATCGCCTAAACTTAACCTTACCTCGGAGCCCGCGTCCATATGTGTCCCGTGAATGGTTAACCTGCTACGCCCCGATATCGGACCACGATCTGGCACAATTTTATTGATAATCTGCTCCACAAAGGTAAACGATTCGGTCGAGTTTACGGCAAACTGATCATCGTAGGTTAATACAATCTTTCCAGAGATAGCTTTTAATTGTCTTGATGCATTATATGGGTCCATTATGCACATGATCGTATGTTTTAGGATGTTCGTGAATAGGATATGTGAAACACATTGAACTTCTTCGCCGTTTGATAGGTTAATCTTGACAGTACTATCGGGGAGGTCAGGGTAGTTATTTAGTTGTATAACGATCTTGGTGCCACCAGCGAAAGGGCCAGTCTTTGGGAAAAAGTCCAGTATTGCAGGTTTATTATTTTCGGTGCCACCCGATAACGGTGGTGAACATATTATCAAAGTAGTTACTACATATATTTTAAAGCACCTAATCCCAAATCCACTTTCCCAAATCCCAAATCCCAAATAAAGATTTATTGAACCAAATATTGTCATTGTTGGTTACCACCCTTTATAAACTAGTAATAAAATAATTAAAAACATTTACATAGTCATTCAAATTTAAGGGTATATAATGTAAATTAAGTAGCAATATTACATTTAAAAATATGTTACTAGTAAACTATGTTATAACTATAATTTCATGCAAATACAAGCAAGTATAAATTAAATAATTAAAAACATTAATATATTTTATTTAATTTATACTTGCTTGTATTTGCATGAAATTATAGTTATAACATAGTTTACTAGTAACATATTTTTAAATGTAATATTGCTACTTAATTTACATTATATACCCTTAAATTTGAATGACTATGTAAATTAATTTATTACTTTCGCTTTTATATTATATAACTTATCATAGCGCATTTTTATTTTTTATTATATCATGAGAGCTTTGATAGGATTTATTGATTAATTGTGAAATACCAACGGAAATTAATATGGAAGTATTATTAATATTATTATTAAAAGTAAAAGTTAATTATATTATTCATTACTTAAATAATACATTTAAGCGTAGTATATCCGATAATAATTATTTAAAAACTCACTCAAAATAATTTCAAACATATTCAAAATAAATACAATATAAACAAATAAAACGTTTTTGTTACATACCGTATGAATTAATAATGATGACCATGAATATACTAATATATTACTAATATTTTGTAGCATTACATTTACTTTAGCCATAAAAAATTATTTATTATACTAATTTCATTAATACTAATCAATTTGATATTGTTACCCAGATACACGTTTAAAGTTATCTAAAGTATTATACATTAACCATACTACCCACACACAATTTATGGGATATAGTTGTCGTTATCTAATCATTAAATTTTTTGAGTATTTTAATATTTATTGCATTAAGAAATAATATCTTACGAAACTTGTTTTTGTAAATTTTATTGCAAAACTTATAATTATACATGAATTTAAAACACTCTTTATAAAACTATTAATTTAGCCCCCATTTCATTTTTTTAAAAAATAATATTCATATCAGGCTACTATCATATATTTAATATTCCTATTATAATACTTTATACTAAACAATGAGTTTAAAATTATTAAATACTGTAATAAATTTATGAATAATATATAACAATTACATAAAAATTATCCTATACAAAAATACAATATGTTGAAACTTTCCGAACGGGAAATAACATAAATAAAAATAGTAATCCCAGACTCGAAGTGACTTATATCTCAATACAAATATAGACTGTATTATAAAGTGCTTAAACATAAGTCACATAGCATTTACCAAGTTCACAATGTATTTGCCTATGAAGCATAGCTTAATATTTGTATTGAGAGATAAGTCACTTCGAGTCTCTGGGATTCATATGAAAAATAAGTACAAAATAAACTTAATAAAAGTAGACTGGATGCAAAATAATATTATTATTATATATTATGTATCAAAATTAATTTAATTATTTAATTAATAAATATTTGAATATTTAAAAGACTTGAGGTCTTTATGGACATAGAGTGGAGGTATGCGACACCACTCGCGCACTGGTGGACCCGTGAAATCGCTTCCGACACACTTAAGAGCACCGGTACCTCGGAATGTAGGACTGATCACATTAGTAAAATTATAATTAATAACGGTTCCTTTAATAAATATTAACCATTGCAAGTAGGATGCTTTTTAAACTTGCTTAGTATACTTGTTTACAAAATATGTTTTCTTACAAATCACTGATAAGCCCAATATTTATATATATATACGGTCATTCCCAAAATAGATTAGAATGGTTTTTCTAAGAAAACCACATAAAAACAATTTTTGATTTCATTCATATTTATATAAG
>CAJPVJ010002175.1:0-13806 GCA_905397405.1 Oppiella nova
TTCCAACACTAATAAACCACTGGAAAAGTACAAGTGATTGAGAAAACACTATTGAACTGCTTTTGTAAACCACTTTATAATACACTCTATATTCGAGTCAATACTCTCTCTTAGTCTCTCTCTCTCTCCAATAGTAAAATATAGGAATTCAATGGCCATATGTGTGACTCTTATATAAAACGCCGATTCTTATCGACGTTTGAGGTGTCTATCCGTTGACCAAATAATGTCCTCAGACTATGAATCAGATGCACCACTGAATGGATGCCAATGAAAACGATGAAGTGTTTGACACCGGGTTTGTCAGGGGTCTCCAATGGGTCCATACAATACGAAACTCATACACAAAAGTGTCTCATAAAACACGACACCTCTATGTCGACGACCAATGGCTCGTTTATTACCGATTCAAACGTCTATTCAATTCGTGTGACAATTATTTTCATGTGTTGTCCCGAAAACCTGTCGACCAATCCCTCAAAAAACAGTATATATATAAGCCCTCTATGCGGTGGTCAACCATTATATGCCAGAAGACTATATTAAGAACGCCTTTCCCCTTCTCAATGACTTTCGTAGCCTTTTGTTGTGTGTATTATTTACTGGCGAAGCGATACTGTATGTCCAGTCAAATAGTCAGTCCATTGATGAACTCCTCGGCCAAAACACAATACATATGTAATACAAGCCTAAGAATTTTGGTCCAAATGTTTTCGCTGTGCATTCAATGCAAATGTATAATAATGTCACGAATTTGTTGTACGGTATAGAGATTTACAGCATTTTTTTGAGGCAAATGTTGTGTATTTGTCAGCGCAGGTAGAAAGTGGTGCACAATCTTTGTATATAACTTTTTTTGAGTAAACTTTTTTCAATTGCTGTGTTTCCGTGTGATTGAGTGGATTCTCGGAAAAAATCCTATTTTTATTATTATTTGCTGAATGTTTTTAATTTTTGAATATTTATTGCCAGTTTTCATTGCAATTGTTGTCTATGTTTTAATATTAGGTATTTGTTTAATAAGTTTAGGGGAAACAATTTAGTTGCAATTTGTTTGTATTTATTTAATATTAGCAATTGTTTAAGTGTTTTCTGAATAAGTAATAATCCTAATATAACACAAAATAGTAAAAAATAATAAAATTTATTTTAGAGGCCATTAAATACATGAATAATATATTTCTGAGAGAGAGAGAGAGAGAGAGAGAGAGAGAGAAATAGGAAATGAGATATATTCTTACAGTTCGGCATAGTTTTTGAAATAATAATTTATTCATATTATAATCATTACAAAAATATATTGCAATAAAATCAAACAAAAAAACAAAATTACTTTTCTTTTATTGATTAATATTCATGACTACAAGACCTCTCTCTCTCTCTCTCTCTCTCTCTCTCTCTCTCTCTCTCTCTCTCTCTCTCTCGTCTTAAACTCAATTATTACTAAATAATTCCTAAACTAGAGGCTAGTTGTTGTAAAACCATTATTTTTATTATTCATATTATTGCCAATAATTATCTATAGTATTAAATCATAATAATTATAATAATTTAAACTCTAAACAAAAACAAAAATTTATGTTTAAACTAGGTTTAAATTACTAATTAATGAGTTTTTGCTTTGTCCATATTTGTAGCGTATTACAGGCACCAATAGCCAGGTATGTTAAGAGTGGTAAATGTAAAAGCGATTTATAACTTATGAGAAAATATTATGCAACACTAAATATTCATGATGTCCTAGGATATGTTCACTAATTTTATATGACATAAAAAATATTATAAATTCATGACTTGCCTAACCCTGGCTATTTAATTGACACACAATCTAATTGCCAGAGATTGTGGTCAAACCCCCCGCTATACTTATCGGCAATATTAGTATTTCTAAATAAATATTAAATAATTGTTTGTTTTTTACTGAGGAATGAATAAATAAAGTGATAAAACATTAGAGAGAGAGAGAGAGAGAGAGAGAGAGAGAGAGGTTTATGCAATGATTTATGTATAAGATATACAAATAAAAAGTCAAATGAAGTCAATAGTCGTATGCCTTTAGCGGCAAAAATATTTCACTTATAATCAGATGATCTTTATTGGCGTTTAGATGAAAAATAAAAATGCAATAATAATTAATCGTATTTTTGCAGAAAAGTCATGTGTGTTTGCCTTAAAAATTATTATACAATTATTTTAATATAAAAAGTCTAATTTGTTTTTATAGCGATAAAGGTAACTCTTTATGGAGTAAAATGTACATTAAATTTATATACATTTTTTGTATCAACAAAAATAATTTTTGCCATAAATTGCGATATGATTTTTAGCCCAAAACAGTGCATTAACTTGTTTTCAGTAAAATATTATTGAGCAAAAAATAATAAACAATTTTATGGTTTATTTGTTTAATTAAAATAAAATAAAAATATTTGCGAGATAATTTGTGTAAAATATGATATTTGAAAAAGTTTTTACATTTCCAACGTTAATGTCTAGACTCTATGAAGTCTTTTCCCGAAAAAAATATTTAATCATTTTTAAACATTTCGTTTTATGTTTTAATTATCATAAAACTATATACGCGATAATGAAAATTATATTACACAGTGTATATATATTTAATTTGTAAATCAAATCATAACTAATTAATGTTATAATAAATCTCTCCGAAAATTCTCATCAGATTGCAATCAGACGTGTGTTTTGCTTATAATTTATACACTTTTTAACATCACTATCGCTGTGTATAATAAATATTCAAAGTGGTATTAAATATTATACAAGTTTATCAATTTTGGTAAAAAAAAGTATTTATTCTCAGTTTCCAGAAAATAATAAAAAGTTGTTTTTCTCGTCAATTTCAACAGCGACTAATATTTTCAATAAAACCTATTTTCAAATTCACTGGAAACTCATTGAATCGCATCTAAAGTCAATGGAAATTAGTGGAGAAAATGTTATTTTTATATTTTTCTACCTATTAGTCATTGACTGCATTTTTATGTAGGAATTGATTGAAAATTATACAATAAATACCGATAATTAATATTTAATATATTCTCGGCATAATATATATTTAATACATTATGTGTTATGAACTTTTTTTATGAACAAAATATTTATTTTCTTGATGTTTATTACGGAGAAAAACTAATGACAACTAATTTGGTTCATAAGAAAAATGCGTTTTTGTTGTTTCGCTGATTGGTTTCGCAGATAATGTATGGCCCGGAGTATTGTAGGCGAGAGAGAGAGAGAGAGAGAGGGAGGGAGAGAGAGAGAGAGAGAGGTGTATGAAGTGGTGGGAGAGAGATGTTGTCAATCAATTTTGGACAGTCAGGTGAGGAGAGCGCATACATGCCTTCCCCATACCCCGGCTATTGAGGGCATAAAGATTTTATGATTAATTATATAATTAATTAAAAATCTGTTTTTACAGCGTTTTTAATGCCTTTTCTGGCGAACATTTGGCTGTATTTTCGTAGTAAAACTATTGGCCAATAAATAAAAACCTCCTGAAAAACGAGACTGGTGAAAATCTTATTTGGCAGTCAAAAGTTAAATGAACTCCCAGTGCCCTCAGATGCCATCCCGAGTGGTACTATATGTCCAGCGATACCCCTCCCTACCCTCCCCTACACAGACTTGTATGCATTAAGTCGAGCGGATATAATCAGCTAAAAAGGTATTAAAATGTTTGGTGGAAATACATTTATTTTTTTCGCGTTACCCGACTGTCCAACAACTGCTAATTTTCGCATTTGCGGCCCTTTTGTGGTATAATTAGATCACAGGCATAGCCATTGACTTTATAGTGTAGTGGACGGCTAAAAGGTTCAAACGTACCCCGGTATCCGTCAGTGAAAAAACCATTAGTGCCTTAATTAGGGACTCTCTCTCTCTCTCTCTCTCTCTCTCTCTCGTCTGCCGATATTATTAGGGATTAACTCAAAGCTCACGATAATATTAACGCTAATTATAATCAATTTATATGTATTGTACTCTAAGTAAAAATATGAATAATTTTTAATAAACAAAACTTTTTTGTTAGCAAAATGTGTTTTGTTTGGAAACTTAAGAATCAATTACTATATCAATAACAATAGGAATTTGTTATGGGATTGGTTTTAGATAGGTATGAGGCATGTTAGCTTTGGCGGTGTAAACAACACATTAACTGAACTATTTTTTATGCAATAATTATAATTTTATTATTATAATAGCAACTATTTATTACAAAAATTTAATTTCAAATTAAACTCTGATAGGAATAGTATGTAATATGTAAAAATATATGAGATACAGGAGCTGTGAATGCTTGCGAAAGTGCGAACAAACCTTCAATAGTCAAACATTTGTACACAATGTTTGCAATAATAAACAAGTTTTTTGTGTCCACACAACGAGTCAAATGTGAAGAACTCTTTGAATATTTCGTACGATTTGTGAAAGAATTTATTGACTCAAAAAATTTTAACCCAATATTTGGCACTTAAACGGTGGAAAAAGTATAAAAGGGTTACTGAGAGAGAGAGAGAGAGAGAGAGAGAGTCCCTAATTAAGGCACTAATGGTTTTTTCACTGACGGATACCGGGGTACGTTTGAACCTTTTAGCCGTCCACTACACTATAAAGTCAATGGCTATGCCTGATATATCTCATTTCCTATTTCTCTCTCTCTCTCTCTCTCTCTCTCTCTCTCAGAAATATATTATTCATGTATTTAATGGCCTCTAAAATAAATTTTATTATTTTTTACTATTTTGTGTTATATTAGGATAAAAACGACAGATATATATGAAAGTGAGTTATAGTTGTGACACAATCATAAATTTTATTTCTAAAAAAATAAACTATTTTTTGGAGCCCTTTGCAGCAAAATTTCCCACTTTTTTTGCTGCGAAAAATTTCATCTCTCCACTGATTAATTCCTGTTAAAACTTTTTTTATGATAGATTGTTATCAAGCACATATTTTTATGCCAGTACTTTCCAGTTTATTTTAATATCAAACAAAATTAATTTAATTAAAAAACACACACAAAAGTTATTAAAAAAATAAACCTCGCATAATATTAGGCATATTTCACTAAATAACTTATACATGTATGTAATCATACGGATGTAATCATAGTCATTTTTTGTTTGTGTGATTTACCAGTGAATAACGTGCTGACAAAATATGACATGAATTAAAATACTAAAGCAATTTTGTCATTAAAACTTTATTCATTACTATCAAACAAAATCTGTTTTACAAATTCAGTAATAATACGAGAATTTGAAACCTTTCCAAAACTATTCGCTCGATTCGTGTGACTATTAAATTAAAACAAATATTAAAAATGCCATAAATTATAACTGTTATGCAATTTATAGTCACAATACTATTTCATTGATTATAAGTTATTGCCATATCGTATATTTGTTAACACTATTGACACTAATTGGGAACAAAACCGATGTAATAGTAGTTTTTCTAAACAGTAATTAAATTAATTGCTAATATTTTCTCACTTTTATCGTCTGCGATGAAAATCACAAACAAAAACTACTAAACACTTGTCAATAAAACCTTAAATTACAACAAATAATTAAACTTTCGTGTATTAAACCCTAAAAAACTAAATCAATTGATTAGGGTGCTTACAAAATTCTTATTAGACTGTATCTCACGTGTAAGACAAAAGCCATAAAACAATTATTGAACACTTTTTCTCTCGCTATACAGTACACTATGAAATTAGTGTTAACATGCAAAAAACAAAAGTCAAACAATAAAACTACATATTAATAGCATACAGTATACTAGTGTAACAAAACACATGCAAAAAAAATCGGTTGCAAAATAAGCCATAAAAATCATACAATAATTACTATATTCCTATTCAAACACCGAAAAAGCAGTGTTTTTATGGAAAAATTCATTGGAAATAAAAATGTGTTTATTATTATTTATTACGACAGGAATAGCTCAGAGAAAGCGATGAGACTGGGGGGCAGGGGGCAGGGACCACAACATGTATAACATACCGGTGCTCTCACTCGACAGATATAATACATCTGCGGTGGACAGGCATAACAGATGCCGTGCCTATGAGTTATATAATTAAATATATAATGTCTTAAATATTCTGCTCTAATATCACGCGATACCTAAACATACCAGTGCTGGGGGTTTGGTGTCCATTGACTGGACCTGTCATGACCTGCTTATGGACGGGTAGGGGTCGGGATTGTAGGGGGACCTGGATGGCAAAATTATTGGTTTATATTAAAATATGATATGTGATAGGTATGCGCGCATATGTTTGACACCGGGGTCCCCCTCCGTACGTACAGGGGCTCTCAGGTATATCGTGCTGCGTCCTTGTCATTCACATACACACACTATACCACCGGTCCTATTATAATATAGATGTAAAAAACTACCGGCCCTTCAATATCGTGTGTAAGACTTGTTTATTGACCGCAGAAGTTATGAACGAAAATGTATTTTTACATACATTTTGAAAAGTTTGGGAAACAAATCATGCGAACAGTGATTACATAAGTTTTTTTGTTGTTAACAGTCATGTAATTTTATTCAATCAAATAATTTTTTTTACAAACGTATTTATCATATAATTTTTTGATGTGTAGTTTTCAGTTTCTAACTGTAACTCCCATTCCCCTCCGTATCAATCCGTATCACACAATCACTGGTGGGATGTCATCGCACTCTCACATAAAAAAAGTGATTTCCCTTACGAAACAAATATATTATACAAATATTTTTATAAATATTATTATATAAATATTTTTAGCCTCCGTTTGACATGTATTTGATTCTCGGGTTCTCTCTCTCTCTCTCTCTCTCTCTCTCTCTCTCGTTATGCTTTCAAATCAAATACTATTCTCTTTCTAATATATATTGTCTGAAAACTGATGTAAAATTTCAAAACATTCAGGCGTTGCGTGTTTGATGTGTTTAACGAAAATATTATTTGATTACAATTGACGCGCGATTTGCATCAAAACTATCGTTTGATGTGATGTTTGCATTTCAAACCCCACAACACATCACAAAAACTGATGATAACTATTAAACAAATGAATTCCTCGTATTAATCGCTGCCAACACACATGTAAATGAGTGTCAAATGCACTGATGTTTTATATCCCAAGTAAACGGTTCTCAAGAATCTCAGCCGAAACCCAAACTGTGTTTTGCCTCAAGACATGAACAGTCTTACGTAAAAAGCTAACAGCCCTTACAGTTTGCCTATTCTTTTGGGTCGTATTCCCCATCATCTCATCGATAATATTCATACACTATATCTATGAACGCCTTTCGTATAATTCATAACAACTTTTAAGAATTTAAATGTTGTTTTTGAGACCAAAAATATATCTATATATTCAATATTAACGGCCGCTTTACTCAACACACTAGCGTTTAATTACAGGTTATGATAGTTATTGGAGGGCTCAGGTATGCTCTCAACTCCAGGTTCAGTTCATTCAAGTCCGTCAATACTCGCGAAAAGTCTGGTCGAGAGAGAGAGAGAGAGAGAGAGAGAGAGAGCTATTATTTGTAGCATTAAAAACCATCATCGCTTGCGAGCATAAAAAATGGGTTTTGAAAATATATTTACGAGTCTTTCATGGTTTAGGTCTTAAATATATTTTCTTCGTAATACAAATACTAGCTATCAGTGCACCGGTACCGACATAACAGTCAAAGCAAACCATATTTCCGATGATATGGTTATACAAGTGTATAGTCTGTGGTGTTATAGCAATTGGTGGTAAAGAATGCGCTCATAAATCGCGGCCACAATTGGCAACAAAAACAACAGACAACTAGTCGTAAGAATACATAATCAAACGTCAGACCCAGAAAAAAGTTGATCATTAAATCATAAATCATAACATATTTATTGATTTCAATGCGAGTGCTGTTGTTAGAGACTTGTTAGACATGCCGAGGGTTTCCGTCTTAAAAAACAAGAAACTATTTCACAGTTTTCTCATCAGTTTTGACTGTTGTTTATGATGTGGTGTCAGAGGCTTATAGTCTGAGAGAGAGAGAGAGAGAGAGAGAGACGTCCATAAGGGAGAGAAAGTTATATATTTCTTTTGCTGTCATTTTTCTGTTGCTATAATTTTTTATATTTTACAAAAAAAAATAAAAAATAAGTTTTTTCTAAACAAATTACAAATTTCGGTAAGCCATTCAACACCAGACCATTTGTTATACGAGGTGTCGATTCCTAGCAAATATTTTTATTGTGAAAAAAAGTTTTTCTCAAAACTTTTTTCCCTGCTACAAGAATTAGCCAACAAATTCTTCCGCTTATTCTTTGGCGTTATTTTTCACTCCAAAACATAATCTATTATTTTTTGGGCCCAAAAAGCCTTCACATACTCATAGTCTGTATATATATATAACTTATATGTAGCTCACGTAAGATATGATTTTAAAATATTTTTTCTGTGTGTTAGCTCACAAATAATCATTATGTGTTACAATTATAGACCACTCGCTTTCAAGTGCCCTGAGCCTAAGGGTTTCCGTCTTAAAAAACAAGAAACTATTTCACAGTTTTCTCATCAGTTTTGACTGTTGTTTATGATGTGGTGTCAGAGGCTTATAGTCTGAGAGAGAGAGAGAGAGAGAGAGAGAGAGAGGGAGAGAGAGAGACGTCCATAAGGGAGAGAAAGTTATATATTTCTTTTGCTGTCATTTTTCTGTTGCTATAATTTTTTATATTTTACAAAAAAAATAAAAAATAAGTTTTTTCTAAACAAATTACAAACTTCGTTAAGCCATTCAACACCAGACCATTTGTTATACGAGGTGTCGATTCCTAGCAAATATTTTTATTGTGCAAAAAAAGTTTTTTTCAAAACTTTTCTCCCTGCTACAAGAATTAGCCAACAAATTCCGCTTATTCTTTGGCGTTATTTTTCACTCCAAAACATAATCTATTATTTTTTGGGCCCAAAAAGCCTTCACATACTCATAGTCTGTGTATATATATAACTTATATGTAGCTCACGTAAGATATGATTTTAAAATATTTTTTCTGTGTGTTAGCTCACAAATAATCATTATGTGTTACAATTATAGACCACTCGCTTTCAAGTGCCCTGAGCCTAATGCCGTCCTTAAGACATAATTTAATTTGTCTGCCTATTGTTGGTGCAGTTATTGTGTATAATATACCACAAGAATTATTATTCGCCTTTTATTATTAAAAATATTATGTATAATAACAATAATTATTATCTAATATTTTAAGGTCTCTATAGGAGCCGACCCTAGAATTTGATTGAAAAGCTCGAAAGAGAGAGAGAGAGAGAGAGAGAGAGAGAGAGAGAGAGCTAATTGAATATAAGAGTTAAGAATTTATAATTAAATTCCAAGTTCATCGACAAACACATACTTTCATTTGATTTATAGATTATGATAAGTATAGTGATGCAAAACATTATTAATAAAACTTTTATGACTTTTATTAGCGATTATTATCTGCGTAAAAATTGTTATTATTTAGTATTATAGTATAATATTTTGTGCTTAAATTGATTTTAACTTCATATACTGTAATACAGTATATTTTTATGCTACCAATTATGTTATATCGTATTGATTTAGTGTCAAATCCTGGGTATTATATGACATTAAAGTATATACCAAATGATTTCCTTTGAAAATCCGTTTTTGACAGAAGTCTAATCCACAGGAATGCCTATCAAGGAATGTCTAATAAACCTAATCTCACGCTAATTATTATTATCATTCATATCGCAGGTATTGCACTCATAATAATATGATTATAATGTGATGTCATTTAATAGAAAAAAACCACAGGAATGCCTATCAAGGAATGTCTAATAAACCTAATCTCACGCTAATTATTATTATCATTCATATCGCAGGTATTGCACTCATAATAATATGATTATAATGTGATGTCATTTAATAGAAAAAATTTCATTCAAACTTAAAATCACACAAAAAACACGGCTTTAACTTATGTTAAGTGTTATGCAATTCCTGTACATATTTGTTGCGATAATAGTCGCAACGGAATGTAATCTAATTAATAAACAACAAGTGATTTAACTCTGAGATATATATTACTATTTTTTAGTTCATTTCGCTCGTAATAAACATAAATTATTTTATTTTATTTCTTATCGCTAACTATTTTTACAAGTCTTATGGACTCTATGGTTAAGAGTTTGTTTTTCAATGGCTATTGACGTCTGACTTATTGCATGCAAACCGCACAATATATTCATATGATTAATGGTTTTTAAATATATTCAAACATAATTTTACGAGTGTATTATGTATTCTCTTAAATCAATATACAACACAAAACATATACCGCATACATACAAATACATGTATACCTAATATACACTGTATATTTCAATTTAGTATAACATTTATAACCCACAGAATATTTGTAAAGTGCATATTCTTAATATTATATTCTTATAAATACATTACAAGTGCTTATTATGAACGCAATGCCTGTGTGGGACTAATCATTACAAAACAGGTTTAATATCGCTATGAAATACATATTAAATACAATATTATTGATGAGAAGTGAGAATCCACTCAATATATTATCCACTATTTGTTAATGAACTCATGCTTTGTAGAGAGTTTTTTAACGCATAATTGTTAACAAGGCGCTTTTTTGATAAGCATTTTTGTTAATTAGTTTATAATAATACGAGTAATGCGGATGTTGTATAAGTGTATAGACATCAGTGTTTGATATGAATTGGTATTTAATATATTTGTTTATATCGTTATGTAACACATAAAAGGCATTGTGTTTGCAATTAAGCAAATTATTTTATTTTATTTCTTATCGCTAACTATTTTTACAAGTCTTATGGACTCTATGGTTAAGAGTTTGTTTTTCAATGGCTATTGACGTCTGACTTATTGCATGCAAACCGCACAATATATTCATGTGATTAATGGTTTTTAAATATATTCAAACATAATTTTATGAGTGTATTATGCATTCTCTTAAATCAATATACAACACAAAACATATACCGCATACATACAAATACATGTATACCTAATATACACTGTATATTTCAATTTAGTATAACATTTATAACCCACAGAATATTTGTAAAGTTTATATTCTTAATATTATATTCTTATAAATACATTACAAGTGCTTATTATGAACGCAATGCCTGTGTGTGGGACTAATCATTACAAAACAGGTTTAATATCGCTATGAAATACATATAAAATGCAATATTATTGATGAGAAGTGAGAATCCACTCAATATATTATCCACTATTTGTTAATGAACTCATGCTTTGTAGAGAGTTTTTAACGCATAATTGTTAACAAGGCGCTTTTTTTGATAAGCATTTTTGTTAATTAGTTTATAATAATAATACGAGTAATGCGGATGTTGTATAAGTGTATAGACATCAGTGTTTGATATGAATTGGTATTTAATATATTTGTTTATATCGTTATGTAACACATAAAAGGCATTGTGTTTGCAATTAAGCGGATCTCCACTCGCTTTTTGCAAATAAAAAACAAAATCTATTCAATCGATTGCATACATGAGTGCCAATAATCTTGTGGCAAAATGTTTAGTACATTTCAGGAATAGTCTTATTATTATATATTATAATTAAAGCAATTTCTCAATTATTTCTTAGGATTTCACGTGAAATACAGTGCATATTGACGTTTATCTCTCTCTCTCTCTCTCTCTCTCTCTCTCTCTCTCTCTCCTACCTATCATTGAAATTGAATGTCAAGTTGTGATTTAACAGCAAACTATAAGCTTTAATATCGATATATAAATACATTTATGTCATATTCATGTCTATTTAAGAGTGAACTTTGTTTTAGAGTTTATGAAACTTTTGATCACTTTTGCGATTATTATTGCAAACGCAAGGATTCCTGTCGTCTATAAGCAAACAATGCATAAAAATCTGTGTTTAATATCCATTGAAACCTTGAATTAAAAATTAATTATAAAATTATAAAACTAATGGAAAAATGTAAAAATAAATTTCTTAAAATAGCAAATAAATACAAGAATTGATGGTAAAGGACCTTTACCAAAGGTAATGGAAATTTACCAGGACATTTATAAAACAAACATGTACATAATATCATAGAAATGTACCGTTTCGTAAAACATCAATAAATTAACTTGTTTATTAAAAATCAAGTACGATTGGCGATAAGGGTACACGGATAAAAACTTAGATACTAGTTAAGTTTTTAATCCAATTCTTAATTCTGAACGCTGTGCCTATAATTTGAGCCCGATTATATAACTACTCACGTAAAAATAGTTGATAAATTGACAAATACACTGCACTCTCGATGTAATTTTACTTTATATGCCTGTTGCACTAAATATTAGCATCAAGTGATAATTGAATAAAAGTTTTGTTTTATTGTGTATTTCATGTAACTATCGATAAAACAACAGACAATACGTATATTATATACGGTATATATCGTAATGGGGATTAAACTATTAAATTCATGTCTGAAAATAGCTCTCAAACACCATGAATCTGGTATACTTTGTTACACATGTACTTCACGCCACAGTGGTTTGTAAATTATCGACGGATTATCGGATTGTGATTATGATTTTGCTCAATCAATCAAAATGATAATACAATTAAACAGATAGGAGTCTCGCATAAAGTAGTGCTAAAACTTTCTGACGTCAACCCTATGTTTTTCGCTAATAATCGCCACAGAAATGCATTTACTATAAAGACATTCTGTTTATAACAAAGTCAACACCGATTTTTTGATTGTCACAAATGTGCTGAGAATTTCATAATTCCCACTGATTTCCAGCGAAAAATATAATAAATTACAAAACAATTTCTTTCTCTATTCCAGGACATTTAGTAAATGCTATAAAATAAACTTATAGCGTTTTTAATAGTATACGGTATACTGTACTGTATATTTGACGCGAGAATTAACACATTTATTCTGTATCTATTTATCAGATTAATTTCTCTCTCTCTCTCTCTCTCTCTCTCTCTCTCTCTCTCTCTCGACATCTAGAGAGAGCAAAGAGTTTACCAGACAGTACACGACCCATACCCTGGTGACCACCCACACGGATAGGACCGGGCGTGAGTGTGACAGTTGTCGTCACCATCACAGCCAACGACCGCAACGAGCGAATTGTTCACTCGTTTTATGCCATTTCTCGGTATACCTGTCCTCTCCTTAAGAGTCAATCAGTGGTCGTATTTATCAATGAAAATGTGTCCCAAAATAAAAATTTTGGCTGTTGTTGACTGCAATTATCTATAAATTAAACGTCTAAAAGCTCTACTTAAGAGCAGCTAAATGTCACCGGGGCCATAAGGAATGTAGTGACCATCCGTCGCACATATATATACATACCTTTCCCCTCCCGCACAACCTATCAGTGCATACAGTTATCGCAACAGAGATAAGGGTCGGACGCATTGAGTGAAATATAGCCCACAAATGAGATGAGCGACAAAAATACGTCAATTACTGTTACATTTGGGTCTCTTATATGACTCCGAGAGACCATTTGCAGCCACAATAACTGAGTGGTGAGGGGATGGGGGAGTGAGTGATATAGTCGAGTAGTGCCTTAAAAAATTTCAGTTCATTTGAATGACAATCGTGTCTATTGTATGGTCGACATCGGGTCTCAACTTAACAGCCCCTCCACCCCCTCTCAGCCACCGCTCTCATAAATACTCTGAAAGTCAGTGAACACATACACAGCC